>JAJONR010002555.1:0-60697 GCA_029582245.1 Solanum etuberosum | reverse complement strand
TCTCTCTCTCTCTCTCTCTCTATATATATATATATATATATATATATATATATATATATATATATATATACTGATTTAGTATCAGTTAAGCGAAATTACCAGCCTTAATGATATCAATACAATATATGAGACTGATTTAGTATCATCTAAACAAAAATTATTAGCCTTAATGAATGGGGGGTATGAGCAGTAAATTTTTTTAGAGAATGAATATTTCTTGAATTACTTTGGATTGAGGTATGAACATATAATTATTTTGAATTTTATGGCCCGTTGATGTAGTTTTTCCATTATATTATGTCAAAATATTAATCCAAAAAAAAAAAACAAAGAAAAAGTAATTTCAATTTGACCCGAAAAATAATACAGGAAAATGTTGAACATCTTCTTATTTTGGATTTCCTTTGTTTCTTCCTTGGAAAGAAAAACCATTTTATAATACCAATGATGTCATATTGAATATTAATTTTAAATATATGTATATTACATATTCATCCAACAAAAACAAACAAAGAAAAGGTAATTTTAATTTGACCGAAAAATAATGTTTGATTTTCAAATTAAAGTCCAATTAAATTATAATACCAATGATGTTTGATTTTCCAATTAAATTTCAATTCACGTATTGCATCGTCTCCCTCTAGGGCGGCATTCGAAGAGAATTCTTTTTTCTTTCACTTCAATAAATCAAATTCAAAACCTTTAATTAAAATAGAAAAAAAAAATCTTTCTATCACAATTCATATTAGTGAAAAATAATTTAACAAAACACATGACACGAAAATAGGTCCTTTTTTTTCCCTTCTTAATAGAACCTGCAAGATTTGGAAGCAAATAATGTTTCACTTTTAATCATATTTTTTCTCCGTTCATTTTTTTTGTCCATTAATTTAAAAATAATCTTTTTTTTACTTATCATTTTTAACATATTAAAAGATATAATTATATTTTCTCATTTTATTCTAACATTAATTATTTATTCTTCTAATTTTTTTTTAAGACTATACATCAATTAATATAAATAATATGATAAATATTTCTTTAAGGCGTGTAAAGTTCAAAGTAAATAAATTTTAACGAAAAAATATAATAATAATAATAAATTTATTTATTTAGAAAAAGTAAAACAACAAACACATTGGCATTTGATCCGACAGCAATATGAGTGTGAGACAGAAAATGTTGATTCCACGTTCATGTTGGGCGCGTGAGAAACACGCGGGAGATCCTGAATAGCGGGGGTCCAACAAGCAGGATGGCGTGGGCTCACCACATTGGATTCGAAAACGAAAACTCAAAAGCCAATGTCTGCTTCCCTATCTCAAAAGGGTTTTTTTTTTTTTACTCGACTTTTTTTATGTAATTGTACAAGCAATTAAAAAAAATTCAATAAAATAAGTAGTATATGTATTATATATATACACATGTTATATTCATTCGAAACGATTTACATTTTTAATACGTCGAATTTAAAATTAAACTTTGAAGAAACTTTAATTGGCAAATGGAATCTTTCAATTTTGGTCAACTTAAAATCTTCTCTAACTATTCTCAGATGGTGACTTCCGTTATGGCGAGATACCTCCCGTCATAGTAGAATACCTTACCATCAATAATGCAACCCCAAGACCGTTCCCAAACACAAGTGTCATAGTCATTCGAACCATAGGCTCATTTCAAACTCCAGGATCTTATCAAGTAAGACAATATTAGACACTTACGCCATATTATCACTTGAATGAATATCAAATAATATCATAACACGTATCATATTGTCAAATATCCCCTATCATATAAGAGTAGTCTTTCCTATGGTTCCCTACCACTACTTGCTGTCCAAAAATCGAAGTTTCTCCACAGTCATAATTAATCATTTTTTTCTTATCATCTTTACCAATGATAAGTCCATGCAAGTTTCATTTTAAAATAATTCCAAGATCGTGTCCATACTTGTATAACATAGACTTTGCATCATGGCTATAAAATTTTAGAATTAGACTACACAAAGCATGTCCAATAATCACATAACAACTCCAATCATTCAGGGAGATGTTCTTAACACATAGGCATTTATATAAGCAATGCATACAATAACAACCATTAAGCTTTATCACCAATTTAATCAAATTCATGAAATTTTGTTCGCATCATGGATGACCACTAACTGACAATCTATGCCTTCATCTTTGACTCTTAAGGTCATATATCAATTGGAACCTTCCCGATTTCAATCTTTTCTTGTTTATGTTCCCTCAGCTGCAACAACGACATCCAAATTAATTTGTCGAGATCTCGATTGAAATTCAAAAATATCAATTGGACTCAATTTATACGACAATCGACATACCGCACGAAAAGAGTGAAGAAGTGAAACAGATTTATATAGAATGCTTCATAGCCCCCTGAAGATCAAATGTGGACCTTAACAACAATAAACAACAACCTTTAACTATCCAGACTTTGTGCCCGAAAGCCTATGTATGAAATATCTCGTTCATCTACACAATTAATCAATTATGATGAAATAAAATACAAGTCTAATTGTTCAATTAAGAAAATCTAACCTACCTAAGCGTCAAACATGAACTGATGAACCTTGTCCATGAGCTTTTGATTCCGTGAGAGTAACCTGTGATGAACGCGCACCAAAATTCCTAGAGATTTCGCCTGTTCTTTAGTACTATTTAAAGAATGGATTTTTCTCTTCAATAATGATTGTTATTTTTTTTAGTTATTTCAAATTATTAACTATCTAAGTAATTTTTAAATATAAAAAGAGTATTTTAAAGATTTGAAGAAATTGTATATATTCATATAGAAAATTAAGTGGTTTGTCGTTCATACTTGAATCCTCGTATATATAATGGGGCAAAAGGAGTATAAAAAACATTTTCACCTTAAACATCCTTGTTATATTATTTCATAATATGTTTTATATGTCCGTAAAACACAATTACATCATTTATAATCAATTTTTAGAAAGTTGAATCCTAAGAAATTTTATGTAAATTTTTTTAAAAACAATTTTAGTTAAATTATGAACCAGCACATTTCATACTCAAAGTTCAAAAAAGTATATAACAATAAATTTGATATTATAAAAAGAACTCATCAATCTTTATATCCTTATAGATATAGAAGTACCAAATAACTAAGCTTATCAAAATTGTGTAATAGAGTTCAATGTATAATTATCCAACTAAATAATTATAGGAAGCCATATCCATACATTTTGTACAAAGTGAAAGTATGTATGTTATAACCACACATATGCATTGAGGGTCTTTAGTAGGGTGTAAAAATATATTTTTTAAAAATACTTGCTTTAGTAAAACAAATTTCTAAAAAATAAGAAAGTTGTCTTCTTTAATAATATTAATTTTTTTTTTTAAATAAATGACATTTCAAGTTCATTGTCTTCTCCCATCCATCCCCTTAAATACCCCTAACTACCATCCCTGAACTATTCTACCCCTGCCACCCCTGATTCTCACTCTATCTCATACTATAGTGTTTTGCTAGATTACATACAAATATTATTTTTAAAATAATATTTCTTTACTTAACTTTAAAAAATGAATATTTTATTTATTTTAAAAAAATGTATTTTTCATTAAAAAAAAAACATTTTCTTTCACATGAAACACACTCATAGTGGTGGATCTTAGTTCTTATACTATAGGACAAAGAACAAACGGATTTTCTTTATTTTCTCCCCAAAAGCATTTTGGAAAGTGTGAAAGTCATATTTTAGGGAACCCTTTTTGAAATATATACTACAAAAGTTGCAGGAGCAAAAACCACGCCTCTACACCTAAAATTGAACTTTACAAACCAATTTCAACATATGTCAATACTACTTTTTTTTTGGTTTAAAGCCAGATCAAATATCCACGTATATTTGATAATAAATTACTTAATAATATGAAAAAAGGTGTTTACTATAATTGTATATTAATAGGAATAAAATTACGGTTTCTTGTTATTTTTGAATTAAAGCGGAAAAGAGGAAAAAAGTAAATACTCGATCAAAAATTTGAACGATGTGAAATTAATCCTACATCAAATTCATGGAGAAATCTCTGAAAATTTTGGCTCGCCAGAAGTTTTGACATAGAAATACTCCAATATTTCTAGTAATTCATGAAATTCAAAGTGGAGACATAAATTTTGTCAAATGATAGGATATCTACTAATTACCCTAAGTGAAAAACTAAATACACTAATTTAGGGTCAAATATTATCTTAATATTAGGAGTTCCCTTGAATTGGTGTCACATTTCTTTAAATCTACTCAAGGGGTGCTCTTAGCTAGTACCTAGTTTCATTTCCAAATAGAATCTATAGGATGAATCAAGCCTTAGCTTTTTATACACTTTTAATGAGAACAAAATTAAACATTCACAAAATGATTCAATGTACTTAATTTTTTGGGGGATATTGACATTCCGTTCATTGCACAAGCATTACGAAAAAAAAAAATTATGACGGTTGTCTTTCGGTCAATTTTATGCCGGTTCATTTATTTCATCGGGTATTTTCCATTTTTTGTCAATACATGTAGCATATAACTCTACTCCGAGAGGATTAAGCAAATAGGGAAGAATCACAAAAAAATAAATTGCCTTAACTAAAATTTGAAAATGTCTCATGATTCTCTTTCCACTATGGTGACCACCGAACAATCTAAGGCAATTAATTGTAGAGAAGAAAGGGAGGGAAAAATTGTAGAAATCTCACGTCTAGGATTAGAGAAATCAAGGATTGTATTGATGATTAAAATTACTGAGTACATACTTCTTATACAGGGAGAGAATTGTAGAGTCCTAAGTTAACTATATTTAGACTCCTACTACAATACCTATTACTACTACTACTAGGCTGCTACTTCTTGTACTAGCTGAAGTCGACTATGATTAGATTACGACTAGGATTAGATTATTTATAATTACATTATTATAATTATTATAGTAGTAATAAGTATTGTAGTAGGACTCTAAGTATAGTTAACTTGGGACTCTACAATTCTCTCCCCATATAAGGAGTATGTACTCAACAATTTTAATCATCAATATAATCCTTGATTTCTCTAATCCTAAACGTGAGATTTCTACAGGGTATCAGAGCTTAAAAGCTCTTCCACTTTCTGAGTATTGATTAAAAAAAAACAACCATACGTTAAATTGCAATGACTCCTTCTACCAATACTATGTCGACCTCCTCACTTCACCAACTCATTGCCGCTTACTCCATTAAATCTAAGCCAACAAACTACCTTATATGGAGGAAACAAATATCCCAATTGGTTCACGTGATGAGACTAACCTATCTCATCACAGAGAATGAACCAAGTAAAAGCAGTTGTTCCACTAGACAGGCTGCTAGGAAAGTTGTAGCGGTTGAGAATGATGCAAAAGATAGTGACATCATTGATGATTGAGAGGAGAAAGATGTGTTGCTAAGGAGTTGGATCTTAGGCACCTTGACCGAAGAAAATATGTACCTAATTGTGGACTGCTTAACTGCCAAGGAGATTTGAGAATGCTTGGAAGAAGCTTATCTTCAAGCAACAAAAGATAAAAAGTTTCAGCTTAAACAACAACTCCAAAGTGTTAGGCTAGGAACCAAAAAGATTGATGAATACATCAAGGAATTCAAAGGCATAAGTGATGCCCTTGCAGCTATTCACAAACATGCAGATGAAGATATCAAAGTAATTAATTTTGCTAGAGGTTTAGGTCTCAAATACAAGACCTTCAAGACTGTCATGTTAGGTAAGGCACTATATCCCACCCTTAATCAATTTGTTAATGCTCTCACGGGCTTTGATATAAGGGAAGATGAAGAAGAGGTCCCACAACAAAACAATAACATGGTATTCTCTGCCCAAAGAGACAGGGGAAGAGGAAACAACAACATCAACTCTAGAGAAAGAGGTTTCAAGCCTGCTGGACAGGGAACAAGTTCTCAGAACAGTCAATATGGACCAGGTTCTCCAAACAATCAAAGTTTCCCAAGTTACAGTACTGAGTCATGTCAAATTTCTGGTAGGAATAATCATACTGCTCTTAAGTGTTTTTACTAGTGGGACTACTCGTATCAATCTGCAGATGAACTACCACAAGCAACAACTTGACATCACATTCATAGCGAAGCATTGACAAAATAAGTTTTTGTTGGGTTTTCGAAGCAAGCTAGGAATAACCGTTTATCCACTCTCTAGCTAGAGGGGAAGTGTTGAAGATGAAGGAAACTGATGATTGGAACATGTCAAAGGAACAGGTCCAAAGAAGCTGACTGGCGTGTTTACTGCTGTAGAGTTAGAGTCACACTAGGATTAGACTAGGATTAGACTACTTATATTAACTAGGCTGCTACTTCTTGTACTAGCTGAAGTCGACTAGGATTAGATTATTTATAATTACATTATTATTATTATTATTACTATTATTATTATAGTAGTAGTAATAGGTATTGTAGTAGGACTTTAAGTATAGTTAACTTAAGACTCTACAATTCTCTCCCTATATAAGGAGTATGTACTCAACAATTTTAATCATCAATACAATTCTTGATTTCTCTAATCCTAGATGTGAGAATTCAATTTTGTGCCGATTCATTTATTTCATCGGGTATTTACCATTTTTTGTCAGTACATGTATCATATAACTCTGCTCAGAGAGGATTAAGCAAATAGGGCCTTAACTAAAATTTGAAAATGTCTCATGATTCTCTTCCCATTATGGTGACCACCGGGCTACATTATTGTTGCATCAACCTAAGGCAATTAATTATAGAGAAGAAAGGGAGGGGAAAATTATTGAGCTTCCCACTTTGGTTGTGAGATTATAAAATGGTTGGCTCTTTATATGGTATTGAATACTTAATATTTTAATTAACTTTATAAGTTAGCTTCATATCTAAATACGAAAGAACCGATACTTAAAGGGCCTGATTAATGAAAGGTTTTCACCATGTATTAATATTGTTTTTTGACCAGTTGCAAGATTAAAGACCGGCAACAAGGGGAAGGATTTTTTAAATTTGATTCTAAAATAATGCAAGCTTCATTTCTGAACGAAAGTAGACAATAGGTAGAATGTGACAACCCTAATCGACATCAACGCTCAAAATTCTTAATCTTTATTGCCCAAGGTTCGATAAAGCTGTCAAACAAGTGATGATTAAACGTAAGAAAAACCACTAATAGGGATATGAATAGTAGTAGTGACCTTCATAACATCATGTGACCAAGAATGTGATCCAATTTGTGCATACCCTAGAAAGGGTAATGTGATTAGCTTGCTTGAAAGAATCTGCTTCTTTGCCGTGAACATGATGAAACTCTTACTTGTGTCGCACCTACAATGGCAGAAAGTTTAATAAGACTTTCGGATAAGAAAGATCAATCATGACGTGCCAACATCTTCATACTAAAATAGATTTGGAAATTATACCTTAAGTGGTTGAAGAGATGTTTGGGTGCACCCAAAGAACTCGTACTTTCTTAATTTTACCACGAGATAGGTCATCGAAGTCTGAGTGCGCTCGAAGAAGGAAAGACCAAACACTTCGGCCTAACAAAAATGAACATTGAGAAAATGAGGTGCTTTAGACACCTATTTAGGCGAGTCAGATTTCAAAATGAACGTGAAAGAGTAAGCAAAAAAAATGTGTGCACTCTAGGCCTTCATGTGGCCCATGCTGAATTAATTGTATCCTGGGCCAGAAGAAAGTCATCGATTCAAATTTGATGAAGGATTTTTTTCCCAATATGCTGCACCTCCAACAAGGAGCGAGAGGTATTGATTTCTTATCATGGTACCAAATTCAAATTCATCCCATTGTTAGTTTACTTGATACTAAACCCCAATATGTTATTATTTACGCTTCAAATGTACAGACCAAAATATACAAAGTATTAGTAATTGAAGTTATGTAGATTATCCAAGAGGATATTTTAGTACATGAAAGGAATTCGAATTCAGACTTCTCATTTGTAGAAATAATCAAGAAATACATTTCATAACTTTATTAGTGCTCACTAAGGGTCTGTTTGGAAAGCCACCTGATAATTGGAATTGGTGTAATTACTAGGGTAGTAATTACCAGCCTAGTAATTACACAGTCTAGTAATTACACTGACCTGTTTGCATGTCTTGTTTGGATGCCACAGTGTAATTACACATTTTCTGTTTAAATGCACAATTGCAATCATAAAATTATATTAAATTTAAAAATAAAAATTAATTATTTAAAATTTATACAAACTTTTTAAATGATATTAAATTAAATATTTAAGATATATATTATTTTTTGAAAATATATTAATTAATAAACATATGTTCTTAACTAATATTATGAAAAAATAATTGATTTATATTTTTTTCAAATTAATATATTTCAATTGAATTGATCATAAAAACTAAAAGTATGAAGTTTCTACGAACATCGTGAAATGCATGTTTGATAAAAAAATTAATATATAAATAAAATATTTGAAAAAAAGATAACCTATCAAGTCTAATTAAAATAATAGAAATAAAAAATTTAAAACAAAAAATTAAAATAGAAATTAAAAGAAGAAATTAAAAATTAATCAGTTGGTAATTCAATTCACGGCCTCTCCCTGTGAATTGGAGAGTGTAATTACCCCTGCCAATTACACCAATTACCTGCTGACCAAGTAATTACATGTCCAATCAAACAGGACTGACAGTGTAATTACACCCAATTACACCAAATTCAATTATCATGGTGACTTTCCAAACAGGCTCTAAATAAATAACTATCACTAAAGAGAGGGAAATATGTTGAGTTTCCCAAATTGATTTTCATATTATGGACTAACTTTTTAGATTGATTTAGACTCAAAATCTATTTTATATCGAAGACAAATTGGAAGTCCTAATGTTCTTTTATATATGACATAATTTACTAAATGACAAGTAAAATTAAGGAACTAATATTGATTTGCCTCCTAGGGGAACTGTCGACCAAAATGATTATTAGGTAGCCAAAGCGCCGAGTGGTCCTTGTAACCCAAACTTTGGAGGCAAATAAAAAAATAAATGAGTTTCTGTCGAATTTGTGCATTTTTTATTAAATGTTTTTTATATTATGAAAAAATAGATTTTTAAATTGATATAAATATAATTAAGTGATTTTTATATAATTAAAAAAATGACTTTTGTATTATAAACCTATGTATATTTAAGTGATCTTCCATGATTTACTCAATATTTGGATGATGAAATTCTTGTATTTAATATGTTCTCTCAACTATTTATAAGATACTTAAATAAGTAATATATCAAAATAGAATCTAAATCAAAATGAAACCTTATTCAATATTTTATTTTTTTATCTAACCACTAGACCTACCTGAACTAATTATAATTAGTAAAGTTTAATTCTTTAGTTTTGTCAAATATAATAGACCACCCAAAGTGTATGAGTTGGATAGTCTTTACAAATTTACAGGTAAAAATTAAAATAAATAATGAGATTATTCATGTTCAACTACACAAATCATTATGTCATTTGTGTGGGACCATCTTAATAAAATAAAATATACTTATAATAATATAAAAAATTTATTAAAAAAATATTTGTATATTTACACATAAATTAAATCATTTGTTTTTAAATAATTTACTTGTTCAACTAATTTAAATTAATATCACGTAATTGAATTTAAGAGGAAGATACTTATTATTATTTTTCATTTTCAAAATTGAAATCGACAATTTATACTTTTTTTAAATTTCAATTTAATTTGACTGAATACGAAATTTAAGAAATAAATTATATATTTTTAAATTAAAAATGTGTATACTCTTTAAAATCTCGTCATTAAACTTGTATATATGTGTTAAAATTTAAAAATTTACTAAATATAATTTTTTTATCAGATCAAATAATAGAACACTTAAATTGAGACGAGGAGATATTAAAGATGAAACGATCTTATCCATGTTCCATACAAAACCCTCAATACCTTTTTATTTTATTTTAGTTTTATATTCTACATTATATTATGGCTAGCTATCATGACAACTATTTCACCTTTCTTTCCTTTCTCCATTATTGATTGACATTATACTAATCATAATGATAGTAGAATCAATAATTCAACCCCACCCCCACTCCCTAACACCCACCTCTTTAATCATATCATAGTAGTAATATACTTTCAAGTATAGTGTATATATTATATATGAAAAAGTATGAAAGTGATATGTTGGTGGCCCCATATAGACAAGACTTATTAGTGATCCCAAATCATCAACTTAAATAATTTTTTAATATTGAAAAAGCAAAGAGAATTAACAATACCACCTGCTTTTATGTTCTATTTTGGGTAAATTTTCATAAGCCATGATAATTGATGTTTTCTTTGTCTCAAAATATTTATTGTGTATCTTATTTACATGTTTTAAAAAAAAAAATGTATTTAATTAAATGTTTTTTTTATAAATATTTATGTTTTATACTTAAAGTGTTTGTAACAAAGATAAAAATAAAAAATAAATATTTTTTTAAAAAGGGAATATAACTTTTAAAAATGTTCTTTCCATTCAAAACTTTTTTTTTTCCTGTCACCCCCTTTGTGTCAAAACTCTGACAAGAATTACTCTTGTAAAAATTATTTTCCTTTTAATACATTCTCTTTTAAGTTAAAAGATGTCATTTTTTAGATTGGTATCTACTTAAGTTGAAGTGTCCAACTGTTACGAAAGTTTATCAATTAAATATGTGGGAGATTTATTTCGTATTTTAATTTGAATAATTTTTATATATTTAAACTTTAGATTAAACAGAACCATTGTGACTGTTTGTAACATTTTTTTTAATTATAATAAAATAATATATCTGGTAAAGTTCTACGTGAATAGTCCCCTTTTTCAACTTCTATAAATACAAATACATCCTAAAATAAGCGTATTCAATTTTACACGCCTTTAGTGTATTTTATAGAGAATTATTAGTAAATTCTAAAGATTATATATACAATAACTTTTGAATATTTTTCGATGTTGAAATCCAAAAGAAATAATCAAATTGAATCGTTTTGATGAATCAAACTTCATTTGCTGAAAATTTCTTACTATGCGCTAAAAATATTTTATGTCCTTGATTCATTGCCCTACTGAGGTTGTGTTTAGAATGGATTGATTGATTGTATGATTTATACTCTCATATGAATTCTCAAAGATTTTATTTGGACAATATTATCAATTGTATATTAAAAAGAGAAATGAGGTATAAATAGTTTCCTGTCTTTTCAATATTTTAAATTTAAGATTCGTGCAAATCTTGGTTCTGAAATTAAGTGATCTTGAAGTGAGAAATTTAAATACACTTCAAATAAGCACATTTCAAATCTATGTAAAATTACTTGCACATTCATAATATTATGAGACATTTCAAATTATTGAGAGATTATTAGTATAGTTTGTCAATTATGTGAGAATCTTAAAAAAGGATAAATTTTCGGAAATATTTCTCCTTTCAACTCTATAAATACAAATATATCAAATAATAAATACCATGTTCTATTTGTCTATGTTTTAGACTTTGTTGAATCTTATAAAGATATGTTCGTAAACTCTAAAAAAATATAAACAATAACTCCTTAATACTAATAATATTTCATACCTCAAAGCCTTCATTTCTTTATCATAATAATTTTAATATTTCTAACACACACTAGTAAATTCAATATATATTTGTCTCAACTTTTAAGTAATCTCTATGTGCATTGCGGTGATATTAAGTTGAATACGATCATCTTTAATCTTTATTATTAGATCGTATGAATTTTCCAGCTTTAGGAAAAATTGAAAAAATCACACCTCTTGAGAAGCCGCCCTCCTAGCTTCTTGTCTTTTTTTTTTTTTCTCCTTTGATTGTTCGAATATATTTTAGTATCATTATATCATTATTTTCATAACCTAAAAATACTTTAAGAAGATTTTCTCATCCCTTTCTAAACGAAAAAAATTAATAACCATTACTTTGGATAGTAAACTTAAACCCATAAAATTTAATACATTTTACATGGGATGAATTTGGCTAAGCCTATTTTATTTTGTGCACTTCAGCTTATCTAAAAATTAAATTAATATATGAAAACTTTATCATAATTTTTAATTTTTTTTTGATTTGATATGTTATAATAGTAATAATAAAAAATAAATTAAAATTAAAACTTAATTAAATTTGAAAGAAGGTGTGTGTGGTTGGGGTGGCGTGGGGTGGGGATTAGGGCCCAATATTATTTAAGTTCATTTTAAGCTTAATCAATTTTTGTCCGAATAATTTATGATCGTAACGTTATCTATCTATTTATTAATATTTTTAAGGGAAAAATGTCTGAAATATATTCGAATTTTGATCGAAATTGTTGTAACAATCCCAAACTTTTCTGCTCAAATTTTGAAATTGGAAATAGTGCAGGGAGATAATATGTCCTGCTCAAATTTTGAAATTGTTACAACAATTTCGATCAAAGTTCGAATATAGTACTTATGAAAGAAAAAAGGTAAAATCATAAATGCGATCCAAAATGGTGATATTTGATAATATTTCATTCATGAAAATTTGTAAATACTAAAGCGAGTGAAATAATAATTAATCAAACATAATTGAATCACGAATATCATAAAATATCGCTTTTCAAAAATTCTAATATACCTCATACATTTTAATATTAAACTTCTGAATTTCCAATTCTTTGCTTGCTTGCTCGTTAACTAGGATTAAGAGTTTGGGAGTTCTAAATTTTGTTAATAACCGTCAATCAATTTTGTTAGGGGTTCACAAATTAATATACATATATATTTAATTAATTTTCTAGTACAAATATAGGGTCTACAGAAAAACTACTGAATTCGTCCGAACCCATAAACCCCCACCTAGCTCCGCCTCTGCTAATAAGGCATTATTGGTCCATGAACATCATAAGGTATTACTTCAACAAATTCAGTATACCCCAAAATAGTTATGATAATAAATTAATAATAGTAGAAAAAAGCCATCAAGAACAAATTAATGTTTTTCTCAAATTAATGTTTTTCTTTTATAAAAGTGAATAATTCAATTATTCTTTATAAATTAATTCCGCTTATTATGATTAATAATTTAATAAAATTATGCATTTGTTAACTATGATTAAGTGATAGAAGTGTATGTACAACCTTATACATTCAACAATCATTTGGTTTGATTTGATGTATTAATTAGGTATAAATTATCTGTACAAGAATTAATAATATAAGAATTGTTATGTAAAGAATAAATCATATACAAAGAATATGATGGGGTGAATAAGTAATATAAGAATTTTTTGTTTGAGATTTATCTATCCTGCTATTATTTCCGTTTTAATATACTCTTTTATAAATATGCATATTATTTTCATGTAAAATACTTGAATTGAAGAATATATTAAATATGAAAAGTTTTTTTTTTTTTTGAAATAAACGAAAAACAAACAAACAAGACACTTAAAATTAAGATAAAGTGATATTTATATAATAATAATAATAATAATATAACCTGGTGATAATCACCAACTCTTAATTAATCATGTTGTTCAATGAAATTATAAATAAAAGATTTTAGGAGTTGTTTGATTTGAATACAAGTTATATGAGATAAGTCATGTTGTGATTAATTATGATAAGATAAGTTATGTTGAAATTATTTATTATTGAGTGTTTGATTTGTTGTATTTATAATAATATGCATTGCATAAATTTTAAGTATAAGTTATTTATTTCCAAAAATAACCTTTATGAATATAAAAAGTTGCGTATAAAATGGTTTAAAGAGATATTTTTATCATTTATTTATTTTATATTTCACCATAAAAAATAACTTATCCCAATACTAATTATTAATCTTAAAATAAGCTATTTAAAACTTATCGGTACTCTCAGGTCTCCACTTATAACAGCTGAAAGAAACTATTCTTGCAGTGAGCATTAACTCAATTTTTTCCCTCCAACTCCAGGCTAACAGCACTGTATTTAACCAAACCAATTGACTCATGCTCAGCCCTACTTTCTTGTTTTAATTTATGTGGCGCAATATAATTAATCATATAATTTTAAAAATATGATAAGATTTTGCAATATTATACATCTAAAATAAATAAATTTTAAAATAAAAGAATAAACATATACAAATATTTTGCTTAATAAATAAGATTTAAATGCATCGATCAGTTCAGTTCAGTTTTATATATATTATCAATTTGATTAATTGGTTTTTGATTTTTAAATATACTAAATGAATAAGATATTCTTTTTGTCGGTTTTTGGTTTCAATTTTGATCCTTAACAGTTCGATTTTTCATTTTAATCAATAAAAAATGCTTATAAAATAAATATATGACTTTTCCAACAATTTAACGCAACAAGACAATAATGTAATAATATAAAACTCTCATAAAATAAAAATAATAATAACTAGCATGAAAAACACTATATAAGTGTAACACAAAGAGAAATTAAGAGGAATAAGGTTCTTACTTTAGATTTTGATATTTTGTATAATGTGAAGTTGTAAATTTAAAATCAATGTGAAATGTAAATTGAAGGCTAGAGAACAAAGATAATAGGTTATTAATTATCCAATAACTCAATATTAAAAAATCATTCAATATTTTTTTAATAATAAAATCAGTAACAATCCTTTAATCTAATAACCAATAATAATAAATGAATAACATTTTTTTATATCAATCCCGTTTTCGTATACTCCTAATTTAGCATAGTAAATGAGTACTTCCTTTGTCCACTTTTAATTATTATGATTTCCTTTTTTGAATCAAACTATAAGAATTTTAACTAACATTTTATGATGTATAATTTCCGAATATCTAAATTTTTTGTTTAACGTAATTAATAAGAAATATGTACGAGAGGGAAATAAATGATAATGGAAGACTACTCAATAATGGAAAATCCAAAGTGGGTCCCACATCTGCGTTGGGAGCGTGTACTCCACTCGCTTCAGTATCGCGATTGGGGGGGGGGGGGGATAATTTCACTTATCCTCGTTTGCAGCAATTATTATTGAAAAATAAAAGAAAGTAGTAGTAGAGGAAATATGGAGGGCTAGCTCACACTCAGTGTGTCAGAAATAAGGCTAAACTAAAAATTACAAAGAGAGGAACGTGCACCAATTCAAATTAGATCTGGATCCACTTCACTCACTCTCATTTTTTTAATCTTTTCTTGAAAGAAAGAGAAAAAAGATTTTAGCTTTTACTCACCCCCCAAAAAACAAAACTTGTTTTGAAGTGGGGTGAGGTAGGGTGGGTGCGTAGGGCTGAGCGAGGGTGGGTGTGTTTGAAATTTAGTGGTGTTACTAGTATTAAATATTTATGGGTTTGCTGTTTCT
This sequence comes from Solanum etuberosum, assembly GCA_029582245.1. NCBI lineage: Eukaryota > Viridiplantae > Streptophyta > Magnoliopsida > Solanales > Solanaceae > Solanum > Solanum etuberosum. Next base: position 45,283 of record JAJONR010002555.1, on the reverse strand, counting down.
GTTGCTGTCAAGCTGGTGCTGCTGCTAGTACTGCTGCTTCTTGCAGGCTGCATAGAAATAGAGAGGGCGGTGGTATAACTTCTTTTCTTTTGCAGTTTGTTAACAAACCCATGTAGGGAAAATTTGATCAAAGTGGAAAAAAAGAGGAAGTGAAGGATTTTGTTGTAGAAAAGAGTCTTCTTTTATGGGTAAAGCTCTAATCTTTATGTTTCAATTTGGTAAAATAAGCAAACAAAGAAAGCTGCTTGGTTTTTTTTTTTGTTGCTCATCTGTGGTTTGTTGTTGTAACTAAAGCTTTCAGCTTTCTTTATAGAGAAATACAACTACTTATTTTCCTTTCAATTAAGAATCTGTTCAGCCCCCCACGGGAGATTTCTACTTTAAAGAGTTTTACACTTACTTTTTCTTGGTTGTTTTATGCAGGAAGAGTAAGATAAAGGAGTAACTTGAATCTTGTTAAGAAACAGCTGGTGTTTTGCTAGTTGGTGGTGGAAAAGAAAGGATTTTTTTCTTTGCTTTTCTTGACAGTCTGTACTTTAGGAAAGACAAAAAGGAAGTTTTTAAGGGTTGGAGTTTGAATCTACTACCAACCCAAAGAAGAGAGGAAGTTATGGATGCATATGAAGCTACAAAAATTGTTTTCCAAAGGATTCAAAGTTTGGATCCTGAAAATGCCTCAAAAATTATGGGGATTCTTCTGATACAAGACCATGGTGAGAAAGAAATGATTAGATTAGCTTTTGGTCCTGAAGCTTTAGTTCACTCAGTGATTCTTAAAGCAAGAAAAGAACTTGGTGTTTCTTCAAACTCACCTTCTACACCTTCAACTCCTTCTTCACCTTCACCTTTTGGTGGTTCAGTGTGTTTTTCAAGGCAGAATTCTTCTTCTTCAGCTACTTCTGGTAGGATTCTTGGTGGTTTAAACCTTCCTTCACCTCTTAGCATAACTAGTAACAACAACCACTCTTCAGCTGTTTCTGCTTCTTGGAGTACTAGCCCTAGTTTCTCTGAGTTCCAAGAAGCTGATCTAGTTAGTCCTAGTGCTTCCAACATCTCATATGCTGCTGCTAGTACTAATGGAATGAACAATTCCACCATGAATTCCTCTGCTCCTCCCTTTTATTGCAATGGAGAAGTAGACTTGATTGATGAGTTTCAACTACAGGACCAGCTTTCTTTCTTGAATGATGGGTCACCAACCTTGGGGCCTAAGAATCCTGATGTTTATTACCAACAGCAGCAGCAGCAACAGCAAGATTTAGCCTCAAGTCCAAGTGGGGATTCCATGCTTTTCTCTTCATATAACTGGGGTGGTGGCTGCAGCTCAGTCAACGGCCTCTCCCATAGAAGGAGCTGCTCTGTGAGTGATATATGTTTGGGGGCTGATGACCCAAGTGGAGGACTTGGCTGGAAACCTTGTCTCTATTTTGCTAGAGGGTATTGTAAGAATGGAAGTAGCTGTAGGTTCCTTCATGGTGCTGGGCCTGGTGAGGGTGAAGTTGGGTCACCAAGCAAGTTTGAGATGATGGAACATTGCCAAGAACTTCTCAGATCTAAGTCAGCTCACCAGCAAAGACTAGCCACAGCTTCTCAGCTCATGGCTTCTTCTAACTTCCCTCTCTCTCCCATGGCTGCTAACAAATGCATTAACTTTCTTCAGCAGCAACAGTTGCAGTCTGCTGAGAGTCCCAGGTTTGAACCCCCCCCTCTTTCCTTCTTACTGTCTTTTAGGTGTTTAAAAAAATTGGAACTTTGGACTGATTCTTGATGTGAAATTTCTACAGAGCAGCTGCAGCATTGATGATGGGTGATGACATGCATAAGTTGAGCAGAAGTCGTTTTGAAAGAGGGGATTTTGGACTGAATGGTGGAGCTGGAATAGTAAATCCAGGTTCAAGGCAAATTTACTTGACATTTCCAGCTGATAGTACTTTCAAAGAAGAGGATGTTTCCAATTATTTCAGGTATTATTGGTTTGATAATTCAATGAATTAAGGTTACTCCCTTCATTTTGAAGTTTTGGTTTCTTAAATCTTGTTATTCTTGATTTTTCTAGCACTTATGGGCCTGTTCAAGATGTGAGGATTCCATATCAGCAAAAGAGGATGTTTGGTTTTGTTACATTTGTTTATCCAGAGACTGTGAAGACCATTCTTGCCAAAGGAAATCCTCATTTTGTATGTGATGCTAGGGTGCTTGTCAAGCCTTACAAAGAGAAGGGCAAAGTTCCAGAGAAGTTTAGGTATTAATCCTTTCATTAGAAGTACTTATTATGAAGTTTTTATTCTTTATATTGATAAATTTGATGTTGGGGTTGAAATTGCAGGAAGCAACACCAACAGCAGATGGAGAGGGGAGAATTTACTGGATGTGGTAGTCCTACTGGTCTTGAGTCCAGTGATCCTTATGATCTTCAACTTGGTAAGTAACAACATTTCGGATTGATTTCTGATACTTTTTTTTAATATCTCTTGAATGTGATGGCTCCCCAAAAGTTTCAACTTTTAAATGCTACTTTACTTATTGTGATGGACTAGGTGCAAGAATGTTTTACAATACTCAAGATGCATTGTGGAGGAGAAAATTGGAAGAACAAGCTGATCTGCAACAGGCAATTGAGCTCCAAAGCAGGAGATTGCTGAATTTACAGCTTCTTGATGTCAAAAGGAGCAACCATCATCGTGCCCTTTCCATGGGTGCTGTTATCCCATCCCCACCTCACTCTCCAGGCTTCTTCAATCAAAATATGGTTCGCTCCACAGACTTTGGCAGCCGAGAAGGTATATCTTGAGTATTGCTTCAATAGAGTGGAATGAGTACAGATAGATTTTGCACTCAACTGAAATGGTAGCATAGTTGGTTGAATAATTAATGGAAATGAGGTTTTAGGCTAAAAGTTCAGAATGAAGATGTTGATGTTTGGTGTTTGTTTTGTTGCAGAGAATGGTTTTGCACCAAAAATGGCCAATTTTGCTGCTGTTACTGCTGAGCAAAAGAATGGAAATCTTACTGCCAAGGAGAGAGGAGAATGCTTCACAGGTAAAGATGAAAATAGCAATGGCAGAGAAAGTTCCAAGAAGGAAGCAAGTGATTTTCAAGAAAGGTAACTATTGTAAATTTGCCAAAGCTAGTATAGTTTTTTACTTTTGGATACATGTCTCTGTTAAACCAAAGTCAATCTTGATGCATTTGGTAATAACTCAATTTTGAGTAATTACTGCATTACTGACTTGTCTGGTTCTTGATTCAAGTAAAATTTGACAACATGACTTAAATGCAGCAGCTTGGAGCATATTCTCCCAGATAGTCCATTTGCATCACCTAAAGCAGTTGGAGACTTTATCACAACTTTCTCAAATGAAGCTGCTGGAGATGTTGACAAAGGTGCTGGATTAAATGCATCATCCTCTGCTAACAATACTATGATCCCTTCTTCCTCCTTGTTACCTGCTACTAGTACTCTAGACATGACTCCTTTCAAATCATGTTACTTCCAAGTGCCTAGGTGCATTTCACCACTTGACTTTCCTACTCCCACGTCTTGGTTATTTACGTGTTCTTTTATAGAAAGTGTTCAAATTTACTCCTCTACATTAATTGAACTCCATCGCGTGGTTTTCACGCGTCAAAATAATTCAACGGTAACGGTCGGGCAACTGCACGACCAATCTAAACGATAATACGACATTTCTTGTCGTTTAGGGGTAATTTTGACCGTTTTTGCATATTCGTTACATGTATGATTATTCTATTCATATTCCAATAATGGTGATTAATGCAGGTTCCCTTCCGGACATGGCACCATTGGAATGTAGGCCTGGACAGCTTGTTATGTTACGTAGTTTAGCTTCCTTAGTTTAGGTAAGTTGTCACATTTCTTGGCTCATTTAGTAAATCTTCTTTCCCTTGGACACAAAACATCTTGGTACTTGTTTCTTTAGTGATGTTGGTTACATGTTTTTTTGGCCTTTTCTTGTGTCTTATTGTTTCCACAGGAAGGAAAGAAAGATGACGACCGTAACCAAACCCCAAAACAAAAAAATACTACTCTCAAGAAGCAAGCCAGCATCAGCCAGGAAAACACATACACTACTTACTACTACTACTACTACTACTATTATACAAAATATGCATAAATACATAAAAAAGAAGAATGATGTGTGACAGCCATGTTGTAAAATGTATTTTCAGTGTCTTTTTCCCATATCTTTCCTTTAGTTGAGGCTAGATTCACATGGTAAAGAAAAAGGATAATTAGCCATAGGTACAAAGAAGTAAAATCCAAAGTATCACTTGTAATCTCCTTCCTCCTTTTACCTAAGCATTATTGGGTGTCCACTTGTGTACTCAAGACATCCTAAAGGTTAACTAGTTGTAATTTTCTTTTGTGTTGTTGTAATCACTTGTATAGAAGATGATGATGATGATGAAGCAGAAGGCAGAAGAGTAAATCAAGACTTCAAGTTGAAATATATGTAATTTTAAAATACTCATTTTAGTACAAGGCAAAGGCAAAGGCAATGGCAATGGGGAAGCTCTTTTGTTTGTAACTTTTTTATTGTATGCTTTAGCATATAGACATTATATTAGTAAGTGTCTTTTTACCATATATTAGCTTGCTATCTTTTGTAATTTTCCTTTTTTTTCAACTCTTTGTTGTAATTTTATAAGAATATTAGATAGTGTATCAATCAAAGATGTAAACAGACAGGAAAATGGAGGAGGAAAATGGAGGAAGTTTCATAATTGTGTAGCTTTAATTGGTGTCTTTTTCTTAATGTGATTTGCTTTTTATTATCTCTCTTTTTAGGAATTTGTCTTTTTATTGCAGTTGTCCTTTTCTCCATCTTTATTTTATTTATTGGTGGGGGGGGGGGGGGGTTGGGGGTCAACATACAGACAGACCCATCACATGGGATAGTGCTGACACACTTGAATGTGGACCCTACTAATCAATATAAGTAATTTATTTTGTCATGGTCTGTGGGTCCCACTTCACCAACACCCACGTGACTGTCCATGTTCTCTCTCTTTCATATTATGCATGTTGTACAATAGTGTATAAGTAGTTGTACCACCATGTTGTTTTATTTTAGTTTTCGACCATTGACAAGACGTATATTATTAGTTTTGTTTTACAAACATATCTCTACTTGACTAACTAAACTTATATTCATCCTTGATCTGCCACATGACATAGCATGTGGTTTTAAACTCTTCTATGAGAATAGAGCTCTTAATAAAACTTGATTAGAATTCAGGGGATTATTTCACTTATGTTAAAAGATCAGAGTGTATGTAAGTTTAATTAGTCAAGTCAAATAATATTTTTAATATTATCAATATCCGAGATTAAGAGTATTTTCAAATATATATATATATATATATTTTCGAAGACAAACATAACGTAAAAAGTTAGATGTGAAAACAACACATATATGACGAAAGAGTGAACGGTTCAGGAATCTTTAGGGAGCAGTGACTTTTTTTGAATGTGTGCATTAGAAAGAGAGAGTTTTGCATTTAGTATATCTTTTTACCTTTTTTTTACCCCTTGAAGTTAGTAAAAAAATAGAAATTTTGACATTGAATAAAGTGGAATCAGTGAAGGATGTGCACGAGTTATAAATAATGCAACAATAAAGTTAGTTATTAAAGGACTTTGGATTTGAAAAAAGAAGTGAAAAATGCTTTGGAGTTGTCCTGTGTACCACTTTTGGAAAAATTCTTTTGCCCAGAAAATTTGGTCAGAATTATTTTATCTTTTTAAATATTTTTACCCTTTTAATTTTAATATCTTTTAATTAAAAAAAAATAAAAATATCAGCTTATTTAAAAATAAAAAAAATATTATAAATTTTTTAAATTTCTGACCAAATTTTCTGACCATAATGACCCACCACTTTTTACCTTTTCCTTTTTAGAGTTTGATGGTTTTGTGGACTGTTTTCCAATGGCCAACATAGGTCCTATCGTACCCAACGGTTGGCTTGAATTGGGTTTGAGGAGAGGTTTAAAATTTACTCCCTCTATTTCATATTAATTAAATTGTTGAGATATTTTTTATTTTTTAAATTAACTTAATTGTTCAGTTTTCAAGATTACTTTTAAAGTGTTCTTCCAATTTTACCCTTCATTAGTTAGTATTGGAATTAATGATTAATTAATATTTAGCTATTTTAACCATAAATTTGACAATAATTAATAAGGATAAAAATGGAAAGTTATGCTTAATTTATATCTTAATCTTTTTTTTTTTAAAGAATGTGAAACACCTCAACAATTCAATTAATATGAAATGGAGGAAGTACTTTACAAAATATTTTGCATTTATTGGTTCATTACTCTATTTGCTTTGTTGTCATTTACAAAATTATTATACTTCTTTTTTTTTGAGCCTGAGTGGAAGACCTATTGGAAATAAGTATTTTTATCTCATAACGGTAGGTAGGGGTGATATTTTCTATTTTTCTGGATTCTACTTTTGTTGTTATTTTAGTGTGGATGAGTAAATTATACGTGTTACAATACTTTGGATAAAAAGTTTAAGTGTATCCTCTTTTTTTTTTGCCGTAGTTAAAATTATGAGCAAACAACACAAAGTCTGCTTGTATAGATAGTAATTATTCAATGTATTCAGAGTTTTAATAATTATCTATCTTGATCGAGTTGCCTTTAGATACACTGTATTTGCCTCTAGATACAATGTATTTAACAAATGTATATCATCTCTTTTCTTTCTCGCTCGCCTCTCTCATCCCTCTACTTCTTGTATTTGTGTTTCGTAATGATTCTATGTTTCACACTTTCATGTATCCATGTATCAAATATTAAATATGCACTGATTTATCCAATGTATTCGGCTATATCAACTTCATATAGTATATTCAATATCAATTTCATATATACATATAAAAAGTGTATTGATGTATCTAGTGTATTTGTGCATAGTTACAATCTGGTTCTAAGAGGGTGCTGATGTATCTAGGACCAAGAAGTCTATGTGGACCGATTTTATGTGGAATAAATACCGCAAAAGGCTTAGACCTCAAGTTGTATAATGGGACGAGGGATCACTAACATGGAAGCTTATGCTAGAGGCTAGGGATATGATTGATCAAGAAATATGTTGGGAGATTAGGTGTGGTCATTCTAGTGTCTAGCATGACCAATTGGGCTCTATGAACTACATTTTACCTATTTCCCATCAAAATCACTTGGGCATTGAAGATGTTTGTTAATTAAGACAAAATACAGGTGGAATAAGGACATGTTAGAATAATTATTTTCTGAAGAGGTGTATCATCAAGATGTCAACATAGTAGGAGAGGAATATACTTTAGAGGATGTGTTTAATGAAACTAAAACCCATTTACAAAATCATTCTAGCACTTATTCTAGGTAGTTATGGAAAGCAAGGAGCTAATTGATAAATGTAGGAAAGATGTCTCACTAAAAAGTTGTGATGGAACTTAACAAAAATATTGTGTTGTTTGTCAAGAGTTAAACATGGTTAAACAACATTCCAAAATCTTGATTTAGGAAAATGATTCTTTGGGCCTAACAAAGGTTCTTAATGGCATTTGAGAGGTACCTTGGGTGATAATCGTTGAAGTACAAAGGATAGAACATATAATGTTATAATTAATTAGCTAATTCATTAATAGTGGAACACATATTCAGGGAAGGCAATCAACTTGTTGATTTTAAACTAATCAAGCTTTCTGTTTTGTAGGTACTAATAACTTCATATATAATTCAAACAAGATCTACCAATAATTAGAAGATTTCAAAATAGGAATTTTAGGGAAACAAATTAATTCATATGTCTAGTAATCATAAGCTTTATTAGAAAGTTACCTTTGTCTCAATATAGATTTCTTTTTCGTGATTGACCATCCTTGATATCTACTCCTATATAGTGGTATCAGCGAAAACTCAATCTGTAGGAAAGAAATATTGAGGATGATTTATTATTGATTGAGAAATCGACTTAAGGTTCAGTTTCTTCAGATATACTAAGATCTAAAAGAAAACTTACCAAACACAGTTTGAGCTGAAATTTTCTTTTTCATCGGACGGAACCCCTTTTGACGGCTGCTCTGTGCTTGTCGGTATCTTTCATTCTTCCGGCCAAGACTAATTCTGCCTAAGGTCATGATCGAGTCATGTCGAGCTATACTGATGACGCTCTTTAAAGGATAAAATGCCCTGAATATGAGTATGACTCTTTAGGGTAATACAACAAATTATCCATGTGCAAATCGAGATGCGGTCCGATTCGAGCATATCCAGTTTCATATTCATATCTTGCAGATCTTGATTCTTCTATTACATAGTACCTATCAGCAGGTTGGGTGTTTGTGGAAGCAATTAACCAGAATTGATGGCATTTTGAGAGTTTGAAATGTCTAAGGTGGATTCTATCCAAGCTCTTTCAATTTCTTTGATTGAATTTTAATGTCTTTTCTCTTCTTCGAGATCGCCATGGACAACTTTTTCAGGCGAGTGAATTTCAGATGAAGTTGAAAGGGCGTTTGTTCGGTGTTCGGTCCAAATTTTATTTGGCTTTTACTAAGTTGATTTATTTTATTTCCTTTTCTTTTTTCTCATTTTGGGTCGGGTCATTAGATTGGCCCTGGTTGGTAAATATTGATTGAATTTTTGTTGAATAAATTGTAACACCTCAGATTTGGAAAATGAAAGAAAAGAATTTTTGGAGGGCAGTTTGGTTCTACGGGTCCCATCTACGAACCGTAGAAGCTTCTACGGGCTGTAGATGACATCCATAGAAAGGGGAAAAAATAAATTTCTAAAAATCAAGTCCCAATACCTCGTTTACAGTTCACTAGTACGGTCTGTCAACTGATCTACAAGTCGTAGATATGTCTCGTATGTAGCTCCTAGATTAAGTGAAATTCTAAGGTCAAATGTTGATTTTGACGGTTGGTGTCTACAGTCCGTAGATAGACTTACGAGTCGTAGACTGTGTCCGTCAAAAGTTGGTCAAAAATTTAGGGTCTCTGATAATTTCTACGGTAGACCGTAGGTCCAAACCGTAGAAGGGCTTTGACAGTTATTTTTTCAAGGGCTTTTGAGTTATTTCCTAATTTCTTTAAGCCTAAACTGAGCCGTTTTGGTCCTAATCTTAAGTCCTATTAATATCCCCTTACAATCATTCACCTAAATCCCTAAATTCCCTCCAAGTTCATCCCCTTCAAATTCCCTCAAACTCAAGGAAGAGCAATCTAGGGTTTCAAGCACCAAGATCTCAAATTCACCATAACAATAGGACTCTGAACTCCAAGGTATGTTAGTATTCACCTATGGAGTCCTTTCCTCCATAGGGTTCCAAAAATCTCCAATTTTATAGAAATAAATTCTCAATTCAAGTTAGAGTTTTATTCATTCTTCATGAGTTCTTTTCAATTATGATCAAATTGATTGTTTTCTACCTATGTATGCATGAATTGAAGTGATTACATATTTTTGAGTTGAATTCATATGAACCCATACATGATCCATGAGTTTTAGACTATGAAAACATGATTAAGCTTATAAATTATGAAAGATGAATTTATGAAGATACGCATGCTCTTGATGAAATGGATGTACATGATTTGAAGATACTTTGAGAGTAAAGTATCAAAGTAATTGTTATGAAAGGTTTTCTCACATAAAGGATTCATAAGGGTTAAAAAGTTTTCTCACCTAAGTTGAATCAAGATTAAGGAGCTAGTCTAAACGAACTCTAAGTTGGATTGGTTGCTTAATTGTACTTTTTCATGGATAATAAGATGAATATGATTAATGACTATTCTGTTGGATTTATACTTAGCACAGAGAGGATATTGAGATGAAAGCTCTCCCGTTAGTAAAGGTCAAGTTTCTAGTAGCAATCCCCTTATTCCATAACTATGTGCCACCATAGGATTGTCTTAGATAGACATTACCTAGTGGATCTAATTTAGCTCAAATGTATGGTTCTTATCGGTGTGGGATAGACACCAGATTCTATGTTATAGTTCACATGGTCTTTGTCGGTTATATGGTAAACTTTCCATAATAATGAACTAAGGTTACTTTCAAAAGTATCTCACAAGTATTTTAAAGATGTTTAGCTTGCATTGACCATGATCATGACTTATGTTTTCTAACCCTTTTATCTTATGATTTAACTTGGTTATTGCATGTCACGTAAAGTTCTTTTAGCATGATTTCGTAACTCTTATGCATTGTCATCATACTTAGTACATTTCATATACTAATGCATACTTGTGCCTACATTATTTTACTGATGTAGAGACCGACGTTTCTACCTCTCACACTCGTGGCTAGTTGATCTTTTGACACTCAAGGATTGGTGAGTCTTCATCTTCCGAGGACCGAGACACCCTTATTGCTTTCTTTACTTGAATTTTCAGACTTTGTATGTGATGTATGAGTTATGTCTCAATCACTTTCCTTTTGATATAGTAGATGACTTATTGAGACTGGTGTTAGACTTTCGCTTTGTCAAAACTCTTTTATGATATTAAACTGTTTCTTTGAAATCTTTGTTTCTATTATCTGGTATGATGTATGCTAAGTGGCTTGTATAGGGCCTCTCGAGGTTCTATACGCCATGTTACACCTAAGGTATACTTTGGGTCGTGACATAAATGGGCAACAAACCCTTCTTTAATTTTAAAAAGAAGAAGATGTATCTAGTGTATCTGTGCATAAATACATCTATCTGGTATCAATTTTGTGATGCATAGATACATACTTAGATAAAGACGAAGATATAGTTATTCAAATACATGTATTTGTGGATAGATTCATGTGCTAGTATGATTATGTCTTAACTACATACTTAGAAAAAGAGGAAGACGAAAATATAGTTATACACATACATGTATATTACTCAATTAAAAGATATCATAGGCCCATTGTTAACATCTTGTTACGGAGACTACTATTTGATGTATCGAGGGAGGAAAACTATGGTTTGTGATGTAAAAATCCAATAGAAAAGTAAAATATTAGGTGTCCCGTTACCCTCCTTCCTTCTCACCTTTAGCATCAATTAAACATACATAAACCAAAGCATATTTGAATTCAATTGGAATTGAGTTGGATTATGAAATCAATGTTAGGCATGGAATTAATAGAAAAAGAGGGAGATAACATAAATAAGGGAGAGATCGAGAGAGAGAGATGAAGAGAGCGAGGATGAGAGATCGAGAGAAAGAGGAGGAGAGATGAGTGATTATGAATTATTTTGAAGTATAGGAAGCTTTAGTAGGTTTGTCTAATTAGGTAGTTTCCCTAAAATTATCCTCTAATCATATTGCAGGTTGAAGATCCAATAGAGTAGAAAGTAAATACTTGCTAATTTGTTAATGGTTAGAATATGTAAGGCCGCAAATTAAAGTATAACAAATACATATTCAATACTAATTGTTTAACATATAGGAAAAAAATAATATGAACTATATTGAAACTCTAATATAATGTCAGAGAGATGTTTCTTACACAATTTTAACAAACAATAAGAAACATACATAAAATATAGAAGGGTGCTGGCTAATTCCGCCTTTGTACTACACATTCAATTGAACTCAGTATTTTCAACAAATTATTTTAAAATATATTAGTAAAAAATCATTGAAATTTCAACAATCATTGAATATGATCACACAATTTCATAAGTACAATAGGTTTAATGGTAAAAACATTATCAAATTTAAATATTGAATCGATTTACGTGGAAAAGTGTTACTTAAATGGTTGAAGAGGAACATGAAAGATTGGAATTGGATCACATTATATTGAATAGAAAACACGGTCAGAAACATATATTCCTGAGAGCAACCTTCACATCGATCCAATAATAGCAAAACATACACAAATACATGTTTTATTAGGATTTTGTAAATAAATTAACGGATGATCAGAATTAATCAAGATTCATGATTCGATAGGCATATATATCATGAATGCACAAGAACTACTGTATCATTGGTTAAAGTTGATCCAATAGGTATATCATACACAAATGATTAGACATCAGAGTTGAAATTCAAATTGTGGTTGTATAAGTTAAATAATAATATATTAAAATTATTGAGTTGGGCTCAAAATTGACTCACCCAAGTTTACTTTGGCTGAAATTGGTTGGGCTCAAAATTGGGTTGGATCATGACACGCCCAATTTGACCCGCTTAATCGCAATTCATCAAGATTGCACAACCTAACAATAACAACATCTGAAGATTGTACAGAGTAGACACTGAAGCCTTTGCACTTGTTCAAACAATTAATGGAGCCTCACACAACTAATGTTGGTTGTGACTCTATCATTATAAAAAATTTCATCAAGTACAATATTGTCAAAATAAGAAGACTGTAAAGAAATTCTTTGAATTGATTGATGATTACTATGTACAATTACACTATATTTATACAAGTATATTGCTAACTAACTTCACAGCTGGCTATTTCTAATTGGTCTACCTATAACAAACTAAGAGATAAATACAGAAAATATATAATGAAAAAGATGCCTTAATTAAGTTCTAGAAGGAGGCTTATTATTCCAAAGCTCAATCGTCCAGATAAGCCCAAACAACATATGAGGCCCAATACCAATAGTTGTACATACCCTAAGTGCATTTCTTTCATTTGTAGCTACTTTCATTTCTTTGTTCTTTATCTATCTTATCTCTTTAACTAGTAGCCATCTGAAGAGCGTGGAGTCTTAAGGCTATGAATTCCAACACCCCTCCTCAAGTTGGAGGAGAGGAGGAGACACCCAACTTGTGAAGGAGAGAATGATGGGTAGGTCTAGTGAGAGATTTGGTAAACAAATCTGCAAGCTGAGAAGAGGAGCGAACATGAGAGAGTGATATAAGCCCGACGAGGTACTGTTGACGAATGAAATGACAGTCGATTTTGACGTGTTTCGTTAATTCATAAAAAAATGGATTTTTAGCAATGTGTATGGCAGCAGAACTATCCGAATGAAGAGGAACCGATAAACTGATCGGAACATTGAGATCTTTAAACAAACGGACCAACCAAGTAAGTTCAGCAACCACTCTTCTCATTGACCTATATTCAGCTTCAGCTGAACTGAGTGAGCTTGACACTTGCTTTTTCGATTTCCAGGTAATAGGGTAAGATCCAAGGGAAACATAGAACCCACTTACAGACTTTCTTGAATCCGAACAGGTTCCCCAATCAGAATCACAAAAAGTAAGGAGCTGGAAAGACGGTGAACTCGACACAAAAATCTCAAGACCTGGATCTTTGAGCAAGTAGCGAAGAACTCGTAAAGCGGCATTAAAATGAGGAATGCGAGGATCCTGCATATATTGACTAAGATGCTGAACAGTGAACGAGAGATCAGGCCTAGTATGAGTTAGGTAATTCAATTTTCCCAGTAAGTGTCTATATAAAGTTGGATCCTTTAAGGGAATTCCTTCATTGACCTTTAATTTAACAGAGGAATCCAGAGGTGCAGAAACAGGAGTAAGATTCAAACAGTCGAACTTTGTTAATAATTCAAGAATAAACTTTCTTTGAGAGATGATCAATCCATGTGGTTCTCGAATTACTTCCAAACTAAGGAAGAAATGTAAATTTCCAAGATCTTTAATCTTAAACTCTTCATCCAAGAATAATTTGAGTTCCTGTAATTCTGCTGGGTTGTCACCTGTTAATAGAATATCATCGACATAAACTGCAACTATGGAAATTGAATCAGCTGACTTCTTAAAAATTAGAGAATAGTCATTGAGAGAATGACTGAAACCTTTGAAATTAAGGGCTGTAGTGAGTTTTGAGTACCATTACCGAGATGCTTGTTTAAGTCCATAAATGGACTTCTTTAATAAACAAACATGATTAGGAGAATGATAAGAAAGACTAGTAGGAAATTTCATGTAAACTTCCTCATTGAGGTCACCATGTAGGAATGCGTTATTCACATCTAATTGAAATAGATCCCATCCTCTTTTTACTGCAATAGCCAAAATACATCGAACAGTGGTCATTTTCACCACTGGTGAAAAAGTCTCATTGTAGTCCACCCCTTCCTTTTGTATATCACCTCTAATGACCAACGTTGCCCTAAATCTCTCAATGCTCCCATCTGAATGTTGTTTCACTTTATAAACCCACTTGCAAGGCAAAGGATTTTTTCCATGAGGTAGAAGAACAACATCTCATGTCTTGTTTAGCTCCAAAACAGCTAGTTCTTTGCTCATAGCCTCTTTCCAAGAAGGATCATGTATTTCCTGTTCATAGCTAACAAGTTTATGAATATTAGAGACATAGTTAAGCATAACCTGATTAGTAGATGATAGGTCTGTGACAGAAAAAGAATTAGGAGTGACAGGTTTAAGAAAACAGGAGGAACTCACATCTGTGAGTTTTAAAGCATTGCAAACATAGTCTCTAAGATAGGAAGGAGTCCTAGTAATCCTAGAAGACTTTCTGATAAGAGTATTAATAATGGGACTGTGATGGGGAGAAACAGGAGAAGGACTGATATGAGAGTGATTAGGATTGCTATCAGATGAGGGAGAAGAAGGAAGAGTAGTACTAGAAACAAGAGGCAGTGTATCAGGAACACTTGAAACTATGGATTCAAGTTTAGGAGTAAATAAAGGAAAATCAGAAACAAACATATCTGAGGTAGGAACTAAAAATAATTTGTGAGAAATATGAGACATATCTGATGAAAAAGGAAAATATTCTTCATAAAAAATGATATCTCTAGAAACAATTTTTTTTTTTTGTTTTAAGGTTCATAACTTTGTACCTCTTTTTTTCCATAAGGATACCCCAAAAACACACAAAGTAAAGCTCTTGGATCAAATTTTGTTCTATGAGGAGATAATGTGGAAACAAAACATAAACAACCAAAACATCTTAGGTGTGAATAAACATGTTTAGCTTTAAAGAGGATTTCAAAAGGTGTTTTGTGATGTAATATAGAAGAAGGAAATCTGTTAATGAGATAGGTGGCAGTCAATAAGCATTCCCCGCAATAAATGATAGGTAAATGGGATTAATATAACAAGGCTCTTGAAGTTTCAAGCAAATGCTTGTGTTTCCTCTCCACTATTCAATTTTGTTGTTGAGTGTAAACACAAGTAGTTTGATGGATTATCCCTTTGGAAAGAAAAAAATCAGAGTGCAATTTTCAAGCCCCTAATTCAAAAGTATTGTCTGTTCTGATTCTTAATTTGAGAATTAAATTATCTTTCAACCATAGAAATAAAGGATTTAAGAATATATAAAGCATTAGATTTAGAACTAAGGAGATGAGTCCATGTAGATCTACTAAAATCATCAATAATGGTTAAGAAATACTTGAAACCATCATGCGTAGGAGTGTTATAAGGACTCCAAGTATCCACATGTATTAATTCAAAAACTGATTTAGTAGAGAGGACACTTTTAGGAAAAGGTAATTTAGATTGCCTTGCCATAAGACAACCAATACAAGGAGAGGAAAAATTGGAACAAGATAAAGAAGCTGGAACAACATTCTTCATATTACTCAAAGGCATATGGCCTAATCTATAGTGCCATAACTTTTCTTTTACATTGGAATCAAAGAAACTAGAACATGAAGTAAAGACATTTGCAACAGAATTAGAAGAACATAAACTAGTAGACTTAGAACTAGATAGACTCTTTGTGGGGAGATCTTCTTGATTTTCATGACTGAGAATAGAGACTCTTAGTAGCTGCTGGTTGAATAGACTTGAAAATATATAGACCTCTTTGTTCCTTACCAACCTCCAGAGGGCTTTTCAGTGAAGGACCCTGCAACATGGAACATTTGTTAGGAGTAAACAAAAAATATTTCTGAAACTGTTTGCACAGTTTGTGAATAGACAAGAGATTGCATTTGAAAGATTGAATATAAAGGACATTGTGAAGAATTAGATTAGGTAAGAGTTCCACAGATCCTGAATGAGTGACAGTAGCTCTATGTGAATTAGGAAGAGTAACCATATTAGGTTTAGGCAAAAGATTGAGATTGCAGAAAATAGTTATATTAGAAGTTATATGCTCAGAAGCTCCACTGTCTAAAATTCATGAATTACTGCCAACTTTAAACATAGAAACATTTGAATTGCATAACTTGGGTATACCTACACAAGTGATGTTAGCAGATCCTTCAGTACTTCCAATTTGGTGGTTCATCTTTTGTAACAGTTGCAAGAGTTGGACAATATTTTCCTGACTAAGTGAAGCTTGATTTGTAGAACTTACCACACCATGACTGTTCCCCTAAGTTGAATTGAAAACATTGTTAGCAACATGACCTTTTGGGTATCTCTTATTCTTAGTGAACTTAAAATCAATAGGGAAACCATGAAGTTTGTAGCATTGTTCAATGGTGTGACCTGTCTTTTTACAATAGTTACACATGAGGTTGTTTTTTTAAGAAAAATTCCCTTGCTGAGGTTTATATTCATCAAACCTCATATTTCCTGAATTCCCAACAAGAAAAGAAGCCGGCTCTGTTGGGTAGTTAGAAATAGCATGGATTTCTCTCTGTTTTTCATCCCGAATCACTAGAGAATATGCTTGACCAATGGTAGGGAGAGGGAAAGACAAGAAAATATTACTTCTAACCCCAATGAACGTATCATTTAAACACATAAGAAATTGCAGCAGCCTTTCATCTTGATGAGCTTTGAGACCTTTTTCTTTTGCACCACAAACACAATCACAAGAACAGGCTGAAAATGTGTTAAGGGCATCAAGCTCATCCCATAGACTTTTCATCTTGGTGAAATAGGTAGAAATGCTAGAGTTTCCTCGTACAACAACACTTAAATCTTTCTGTAATTGAAATAATTTTGCTCCACTTACCTGACCAAATCTGTCTTTCAGGTCAGACCACAGAACTTTTGCACTTTTTGAGTACAAAACAGATTCAACAATCTCTTTTGAAAGAGAGTTCAACAGCCAAGACAACACCATATCATTGCATCTCGACCAAGCTTTTTGAAAATTGATATCAGCAGGAACATCTAGGGATCCATCAATGAACCCTAGTTTGTTCTTGGCTGATAGAACAATGATAATCCCTCTTCTCCAGCCACCATAGATCCTACCATCAAAGATAGTGGAAACCAAGTTCATAGGAGGGGTGAATGTAGAAAGCATATGAGGGATCTACTGCATTAGTTGCAGAAATCCCATCACTCTTTTCAGTAACACTTTCAGAAGATATTTTAGCATCTCCCATGAAGAGGAAGGAGAGAAAACTGGAAAAAGATTGCTACACCCGCTCTGATACCATGTCAAAATAAAAAGATTGTAAAGAAATTCTTTGAATTGATTGATGATTACTCTATACAATTACACTATATTTGTACAAGTATATTGCTAACTAACTTCATAGCTGGCTATTTCTAATAGGTCTACCTATAACAAACTAAGAGATAAATATAGAAAGTATATAATGAAAAAAATGTCTTAATTAAGTTCTAGAAGGAGGCTTATTATTCCAAAGCCCAATCGTCCAGATAAGCCCAGACAACATCTGAGGCCCAATACCAATAGTTGTACATACCCTAAGTGCATTTCTTTCCTTTGTAGCTACTTTCATTTCTTTGTTCTTTATCTCATCCTATCTCTTTAACTAGTAGCCATCTGAAGAGTGTGAGTCTTAAGGCTATGAATTCCAACAAATATATATAATCACTAGAAATATTAGTAGACATATATAAATGTCTTTGTCATGACAAGTTACTTGTGATTCAAGTATGTATATATTATGGACAAGTCCCTATAGTCAATTGACCATATTTCATGATCTCAAATACGCCAGGAGTTATCTAATTACGGAACACTACTATATATATATGTCTATATTCTTGTTTAATTTTATATATATGCAGATTATGGATTAATGTGTTTAGTCAAGTAAAGGAACTTTCTTCATCATTTCCGTTTCTTACAAAATAAATATAGAAATCCAACAGATCTAGCATTAATACCACCATAGTAATGATAATATCCACCCTTTAATAAAATGATCAACCTTTCAACATCAAAGGACGCAAGCCATTGAAAAGTATCTTAGCAAAGAAAATAAAAATTGACAATACACCATATATAGACCATTAGACTTAAAGTGTTGGGTTTGGGCATATATATTTTAAAAAGTAAAATTTAAAAGTGGTGTGCATGTCAAAAAAAATTGTAGGCTCAAATCAAATTAATGATTATTTTTTAAGCTCGAACTCAGAATCACGCACGTACTATATTGGTACCGAGGATATCCTTTTATTCCAACATCCTCTGCCGGCCTTGCTTGATTGTTTTATTATTTATCAAAGGAATAAGGTCACAATAAGCCAAACATGAAATAATATCAAATGAAACACTTAAATAATACATCAAAGTCTTAGAAAGTAATATGATCTCATCTATCTTTTGTACGAGGAAAATAAGTATATATATATATATATATATATATTGGATCTACTTAATTCCATTCTTTAATTATTGAGTGAAATACTTGATTAGATATTTGCATAGTAACAATTACATGGGTGCAAGCATTGCTATTGCGGCCATAGTATTTATGATTAGTATTGTTTTTTGTGTCTTATCTTGTTTAGTCCGTTGAAGGAACTTACACCGAAAAAATGCTCAATCTCAAAGCAGAACAAGAGATGGGAACATGGTCGTTTTAGCAGGAGCCGCTGTTGCTGTTGCTGCAACGTCCGTTGCAGCAAACAACAACAGTACTACTGACGATGAGCGTAAGCGTAATGAGGTAACTATTGACCTAGGAGAGGCAACTGCTAACGCTTCACAAGGTTGTTGTTGTGGTGGTGGCGGTGGAGATTAAAAAGCCTTGTTATCACCTTTTTGTTTTTTTGTGTTTATTTTTAGTCACTGAATTTTATCTACTATTATTACTTTTAAATTTTTAAAAGTATATATACTTAGTTATTTTAATGTGATATAATATGTATAAAGATTGATGAAATTTACTATGACATAATATGAATAAAGATTGATGAGCATGCATTCATGTAATTAATATTTAATTTGTTTTTCTTCCTCTTATTCTAGTTCATTTATGTATATGATTTACTTTTCGATTGTTTCATTACTTCACCGATCGAGCTGATATTTTGTCTACCACTTATATATTTTAGATCAAAAGTTTAAAAAAAATTCATTTCTTTCTTAAATTTCGTGTCGAGTCAAACTAGCTTATATAAAATGAAACGGAGAGAGTATATTTTATCCTTAAATATTTATATTAGCGTTTACAAGAACTGATAAGAAAAAGACTCGGTTGAAAATATACGTGAAGAATTTAAGTTGTAATATACGTGAAGAATTTAAGTTATTTTTGCCCGTGTGCATACGAGCCCAATATTTAATTACCTTATTATTCATATAATAGTATTGTATTTTGTATTAATCTAGCTTATTGTTAATATAGAACTTTCACAAGTTTTTTTGCCATCTGAATTTGCATCATGTTGTTGTAACAATTTTAAATAATATGAACCACACTGCATGACTTAAGCTTGTTATTGAAAATCAAGAAATTAATGTAAGAATTTTGAGCTCCTAAATAATGACATAGCAACTCTTTTCTGTCCGCACTTTTTTCTCAAAATGAGAAAGAAGTTGCAGTAATTATGGGAAAATACAACCTGAGTGAAATATAAATTATTTTCTAGTTAGATTTTGATGTGTATAAGCTTCACAAAGCTTGTTGCAATCTTGCTTCTCAAGACTTGTATAACTGATATGTGTTGGAGCTATAATAGCATTTAGATCTGCCATTCAACCATTAATTTATTTCACTTTACTTTCTATCATTAAAGATCACCGATAAAAACATATGAAAATGTCTCTATACTTGCTCTAAATTACTCGCAAAAAGTTAAAAAAAAACTCCAATTTAAAAATATCATTTCACTTTGAAACTAAAAATTACTTTTTTCAAATTTTACAATAAATCATGACCAAACGCCCACTAACATTCTAGACAATGTTGGTTTCACTAACTCCGACTCCCAAAATTGAAGAAAGAAATTATAAGAAAACCTAATGCGTCAAAAGTATCAAGCAGACCACAATATCAGCTAACAAAACAACTTAGGCTCCCAAAATTGAAGAAAGAATATTCGAAAGTGTTATCCGAGTCAAAAGTGCCAATTTTCATAATCTACAATATTAACTACCAAAACAACTTAGGCTCCAACAATTAATCAGTAAAAGTTACTACTAATTATTATTCGAACACAAATAAGATCCATCTTAACAAATTCAACCAGCAAAAAAATATATTTTAGTGCTCTAAAATATCATCAATAAAAGAACAACCAAATTCCAATAAACAGGAAATTTTATTTATGGATGGTAGAAATATCATCTTTGGCCATAAAAGAAAAGATCAAATTAAAAGGAATATATATTTGTCTCTTCAGTTCAGGTCTCCATAACTTTTCCGCATGGTTTATATCAGAAGAACGAAAGTTATATTTTTTATCATCATCAGATGACAAAATTAAGGAAGGAAGGAAGAAATAAACACAAAACAAAAAATAAAAATAAAATAGGCAAATAGAAAAACAAAGGCCGGATTTAAATTTAATTCAGCTTCAATACGAATACCACATGCAATATCCATGTCCAAAAAGAAAATTAACTCTTTACATACATTAACTATATAAAAAATCCAAACAAGAATTGAATACATGTGATTTCTTGTCCAAACAAGAAGGTTAATAAAAACACTTCTTCAGTTTTTTGTTTTGTTTTGTTATTCTTCAATTTGAAGGTAGCCCTTGCGAAATCGATTTTCCAATTGCACTTTTTATTCGGTAAGTGTGTAAGTATTCTGAACGACTTTGCTTTTATTTCAGCACAATTCTTCAGAGAGTTGTTCTTCACTTCAAACTCCACATTGACTCGAACTCTCTTGACTTAGAGTTGTTCTTCACTTCAAATTGATCACTCAAACTCTCTTGACTTAGAGTTCTATTCTAAGAATGTTGTTGTCTTTTCTTGTTTTTTTTTCCGAAAAAAAGAGAATTTTATCAAGAAGTCCAATTCATGACATCCAGTTGGTGATATAAGTGAAAGTATTACCCTTCTACTTTTAATTATATTGAGCAAGTTTAAGGAAATCGAAATTTATCAACGAAATAATATTAATAATGTTAATTTGTGGTGTTGATAATCTAATGATGTCAAAATATATAATATTTCACTACTAAAAAACTGTCGAAAAACGACGGACTGCGTAGCTTTTTTGGTCAAAATCGACGGAAAAGCGACGCAGTCATGTTCGCCGCTTTTTGGCCCGACGCTTTTCAAAAAGCAACGGACTGCGTTGCTTTCTGATTATTTTTTTAAAAAAAAAGCGACAGACAACGTCGCATTTTTTATTTCCAAAAAGCGACGCAGTCCGTCGCTTTTCTGGAAATTTAAATTTTGAAAATCCCAGAAAATCGACGGACTAAAGGACCCTGTCCGTCGCTTTTCTGGAAATTAATTTTTTGAAATGCCTAGGAAAGCGACGGACTAAAGGACCCTGTCCGTCGCTTTTCTAGGTTTATTTGAAAAAAATAATGCAAAAAAGCGACGGACAAAACCACCCTATCCGTCGCTTTTTTCTGCAATTTTTTGACGCCAATTTCTGCTGCCCACCTGCAAATATAAATCAATTCAATTCACATTGAACCAGCCCAATCAAACAAAATACGATATAAACATCACACACAACATATAAAACAACAAACTTAAATCAATCTTCAAAAATATCTAAATCACAATACAAAAACTTATAAAATAATTTCAAAAAGTTCATAAAAGAGACCTAAACTAGGGAGTGCGATCTACAAAATCCTCCTCCTCCTCACTGTCGTCGTTGGTGTCCTCGGGATCCGAAGATGTAGTAGGTCGACGAGCGAGGTTCAACACTTGTTCTTTGATTTGCTGAACGGTCACACTCATGCTTTGTTGTTCAACTACTCTTCTCCGCTCAGACTCTGCCAGTGCCGATGCAAGCTGTGCTATTTGAGCCGACATAGCAACAATCTGAACACCGTCAAGTTTCTCGGCTTGACGTGACGATCCAATATCTTGTAAGCCTGACTAGAGTCGTCTTACATCATTTCGAGAGCCTCGACCACAGACTCTACCCTTGTGTGTCCCCCCTACCACTTTTTTTGTCCAAATTTGACTGGACAGTTCAGGTGTTAGTTGGACCGAACTATCTAGATTCTCATTGACATACTGATTAAACTCATTTTGCATATTAAATATAAAAATTGACATCAATATATATATATATATCATAAATATATTCACTCTTAATATATATTATTCATATTAAATTAAATAACTTACAAAAGTTCGTTCGCCCCTTTCCTCCACCCACACATCCGGATCTGACTCATTTTCTTTCTTCTTCACATGAGTCTTCTTGAAAACCTCCGGTACAAGGGGAGTGCGCCCCATTTCTTTTTCCTATAAATAAAAATGAAATTTATATCATAGCGATATTAATCAACTAATTATTTATTTAAAAGTTTGAATTATAACTTACCATCTCTCTTGTAATTGTTCCAATGCTCTTTGCACCTCCAGTGTGCAATGAGCCACCCTTAAGACTGCCTCTAGCCTTTTTGGCTTGTTCGAACATCGCCTTGTACTTATCTATGTCCAATATTGACGCAATTCATCAAACACATGAGGCAACATCCAACTCGAACACTGATTAGTATCCAGAGATTTCTTTAGCCAACTAGACAGTCTCGCGGATGCCTTTCTCTCAAATGTGATCGCAATGACCATATTAAACTTTGGTCCCCAAGTACACATAGTCTGAAAAAAATGAATAACGTTAGATAATTAAAAAAAAGTAAAGGATACTAAAATTAATAAATTTAACAAAAAAATTATTTACCTTAAATTCATTAAACATCACCTGACGTATACTGTTTGGGATCTCACTCCAGGAGTGATAAGCATGTGTAAAAAGCCTTCTCACAAAGTCTATTAAAGCCCGAACAACATCTTTTGCAGGATACCACCTGCAAAACACATAATAAACCTGTTAGTTCATGAATAATATATTAAAGATGCTCAAATTAGTAAAATAAAGTAACAAATAAATAACAAAATAAACTTACGATGACCCATCTGGCTTAATCATGACTCTGTAAATCCTGTCCCTCTGTTCCGGTGCTAGAGCAGACGTCTCATCTGGTGTAGGTGTAGGTGTAGGTGTAGGTGTAGGTGATATACCAGGATGCACATAATGCTGAGTGAATGGAGGTGTACCGGCCACAACATCTGACTGCTCACTACTAGAATCTCTAATCCTCATGGCAGATAGCTGAGGATATGTACCTGTGGGAGATGGAGAGGGAGAGGGAGATGGAGTACGGCCAGCCGATAAGGGTCGTGCTTGACGAATAGCCTGTAAAGGTAGGTCCTTGTAGCGCCGTGGAGGCAGTGACTGTGAAGTAGAGGAAGCACCGGCTGGTCGACCGTAATTAAGATAATATTGCCGAAGATCAGCTGTACCAAATGGAACAACCAATAAATGAGTATCATGAGTAATGCGCTCCGGCGCAGAAGAAAGAAATCCTGGAATATCCTCAGAATTTATAGGTCTCCTAGACTTCTTCTTTTTGATCTTATTAGGCTGACTAACTCCAAGATGCTCGCGAGATCTATCACCCTCACCCCCCGATGACATCTATTCGCAAATTTACATGGATAATATATAAAAATCATAAATTAAATAACTTACATACTAGCTATATAGTCTATCATTCTATTTTTATTCCTCCTCGCTTGTTTCATTTCCATCACTCTCTCATTCTTCCTCCTCATTTGTTTCATTTTCATTGTCATATTCTTCGTTATCAAATGAATCATTTTTCCTATCCTCATTTATATTTTCCTCAACATTTATCATTATCTCATCATCAGATACTTCTTCTAATATGTGTTGATGATGTTCTAGTGTGGTTTCCAATTCAACATCAACTTGTTGCTGAACAATTGCAACCTCATTTTGGTACGTCACATCTAAGATATTGTCAATTTCGATTCTTCCCATAGGTTTAGTCTTTATAATAACCCACCAATCAGCTTTGTCTCTACGTAATGGATATGAAGCGTAATACACTTGTTTAGCATTATGTGCAATGATGAATGGATCATAACTTCTGTATTTTCTGGAATGCTTAACTTCAATTATATTATGTTGTTGGTCCTCTTTTGTGCATCTATGTGATGGTTCAAACCACTTACACCGAAATAATACTATCTTCTTTTTAGGACAACTTGAATACCGTACTTCAATAATCTCATGAATGACACCATAATATTCAATAGTTTGGCCAGTACCATCAACATCACCTTGTATGCAGACACCGCTATTATTTGTTTTCTTATTCCTAGAAAGATCTTCAGTTTGAAACTTAAAACCATTGATACAGTACTTATTCATTGTCTGAATTTGCGATTCAGGTCCAAGTGCAACTTCTCTCACTAATTGTAGATATTCGACATTTGAGCATTTATCGTAAACCTATATATTATTATTTAAAATTAGTATAGCATGAATACATTATTAAATACTTATTGATTCAATATAAGGTTGCGCCCTTACATATTCTGTTAGCCATTTGGAAAATTCCGTATAGATGGCTTCATTACCCCATGTGTTTACGAACAAGCTGATCAATGTACATTCAGATATTTCGTTAGTTAATGAACACTTATTAGCATGTAATTTGATAATATATTTTTAACACTTACTTGAGATATGGTTGAATCTCTGGACAATTAAGCAAAATATGTGTCACAGCTGATTGCATTTCCATACTAGTGAAGCTTCGCTTTCCACGTTTTTTAGATCCTCAACCATTTTGATTAAAAATTGATATCGGTGGAAATAAAGGATCAATATCACCTTCATCATTGTGATTGTGTCTGTTTCTCCTACATGACACATCATTCCCAAAGTAATAAGAATAAAAATCATCAGTTTCTCTACCAATATGTCCTTGAACAACTGATTCTTCGATCTTTCCCCTTTGCTTAATTAATTGCTTGGAACTGCCAATTTTTCTGCATGTATATATCTATATATGTTAAAAAAGGAAAAAAAACTTAATGATTAACTATTTTACTTAGTGAATATTTCAATGTTACCTCTCAAATGGATACATCCATCTTGTTTGAACTGGACTGTGACAACCTGATTCCGTCGTTAAGAAAAAGTCAATGGGAAAATAATTGGGGCCAGAAAACTTTTGAGTAGTAACTTGGAAATTCCTAGCCTAGTCCAGATTTTGAAGAAATCAGAGTCAGTGAGGTCTAGGGAAATATGATAATGAATGTGGGATCTAATTATGAAATTGATCACATGAGTAGATAGCTAAGACGTTAGGGAACCCGTACGACTTTACAGAATCTAATTCAGGCGAGTAGAACTCCCGAAACTAATCTTAGCATGAACGGGTAGTTTTTGAATGTCATGGGTTGAAGGTGTGTTGTGAAATAGGGGTTTGGAACTCTATTTCCGACGTTCTGTCTCTGTGCAAGCTGCCAGGGTAGGATTTTATCCCGCCAGGGCGAGGCCGCTGTAGCGGGATGGGATCCGCTGTAGCGGGCCAGTCGCGACTTAAGTCGGAAAAAAACCTTAATTTTGTTATTTTTCTGCAAACTTCATTTTTAAGAGTTAGGAGACGACCCCAGGTTATTTCTTGAAAGTTTTCCATGACTTTTGGTGCTAAAGGTAAGGATTTTACTCCCCTAATCCATTTTTCGATCCGTAGAACGTAAATTTATGAGTAATTATCATTGGGCGAGGGTTTAGGCCTGAAGTTGATGGTGGGAAAAGCCCTAGCTGCACCTTAGGATCATGAGTTTGATCTTGGGTTATTGGGTTTGTTATAATCTGGGTAAACTAGACCTTAATTATTGATCATTGTGTTAAATTATTCGTTTGTAGACCGAGAACAAGCAGAAAGAATCCAGAAAGGGAAGAATCAAGTAGCTTAGGAGGATTCAAGCTTGATTTTGAGGTAGGTGATGGTTTGATTTCTTGTTTGTGTGATCTATGCCAGTTGATTACTACATTGTATGCATACGTGCATGTGAATAGGGAAATGCGAATCGAACCTAATGAAATGATTATGTGTGAAAAATACATGCCACGAACCTATTACTTAATTTTATTATTTGAGTATTGTTCACTATGGGTGTGATTGTGATTGTGGTTGTGCTGATTGGATCAGGTGTCATGTTCCGACACATACATTGGATCGAGTGTCACGTTCCGACACATACATTAGATCGGGTGTCACATTCCAACACACTAACAGTTTGGGCGTGGGTTCCATGAGAGGACCATTGTGATTGTTATGTTATGTCTACTTGGCATTGATAATGGAAGATGGTGTGTTGTTCTAAATTGATGACTGAACTATATTTTGTATATGTATACTTATTATGTTGTAATTTCTTGTGTGTATTGTGCTTATGGGAGTGGCCGCGTGATCCTACCAGTACACTGTGGTTGTGTACTGACACTACACTTGCTCTTTCTTTGTTGAGTATAGGGCATCTTCAGGCGGCTACTGACTTCCCTCAGGTAGGTGACTATTGAGCGTGACCGGATTCAAGGGTGAGCTAGTTCTTTGAAGCTACCATGGATCTCTCTTGTTTAATTCCATTCTTTTCGGACTCAAACTATTTGTTTAGGGTGTTTTGTTTAGTTTCCGGGGCTGCGCCCTTTTTCATAGTCTTGTTAATTAATCAGAGTTTTGGTACAATGACTTTCAGTTTCTAGGGGTGTTTTCCGCAAATGTTTTGGTAATTGTTTTGTCAAATTTTCAGAGTTTATGGGGACTCCATTTTTATTTAGACATTTAAACCTACTTCTGTATCTTTAAATGCTTAGATTTTTGTTAAGTTTCTTGATTGGGTTGTAGTAATGGTTCTCCCACCGGAGGGTTAGTGTGGGTGTCAATCACGGAGGTCTGGATCGTGACAAAGTTGGTATCAGAGTCCTAGGTTAGTTGATCTCTTTGTACCAAAACGAGTCTAGTAGAGGCTTGCGGAACGGTACAGAGACATCTGTACTTTTCTTCGAGAGGCTACAGGACTTTAGAAAATCTCTTTGTCTTCTTCTCCTTTCGTGTTATGACTTGATTCCAATTGGTATCTAGTGAACCAAATTGGTAACTAATCTCTTTCACTCTTCTGTCTAAGGAAGGGTAGCATCCGCCAGGGGTGAAGCTCCAGTTGGGGATGTGCATAGACTATCGACAGTTAAATAGGGTCACCATTCGAAATAAGTATCCATTGCCTCGGATTGATGATCTCTTTGACCAGTTGCAAGGTGGGTCGGTTTTCCCTAAAATTGATCTAAGGTCTGGTTACCATCAGTTAAAGATTAGGCCTGTGAATGTACAAAAAACGATATTCAGGACCCGCTATGGGCACTATGAATTTCTAGTAATGTCGTTTGGGTTTACAAATGTGCCTACAGATTTCATGAGTTTGATGAATGGTGTGTTCAAACCATTTCTGGATTCGTTTGTTATTATCTTTATTGATGACATTTTGGTTTATTCAAAAAGTAAAGAAGAGCATGCCGACCATCTTCGTATTGTTCTGGGTGTTGTTGGGAGACCAAAAATTGTATGCTAAATTTTCTAAGTGTGAGTTCTGGTTGGAGTCAGTTTCCTTTTTGGGGCATGTAGTTTTAAGGGAAGGGGTAATGGTAGATCCCCAAAAGATCGAAGCAATCAAGAATAGGGTCCGGCCTAGTGCTGTGACTGAAATTAAAAGTTTTGTGAGGGACAACTAGATAATGAATACCATCATTTTGGAAAATACATTTAGTATTGTTGACATAACATGTATGATTTGCTTAGTAAATGATGAAACTATGTTGCGACAATTGAGGTTAGAATATCTACTATGATTTCCTAGATTAAGTGTATATCAAAGATGGTCATGATACGACTCCTCCAACAGCAGCGATGCTTACTTGGTTAAGTCATAAGTGTGTTACAATTGTGGAGAACCTGGACATATAATGAGAGATTATCCCCATCCGCGCATGTCTGACCCCGTGCCGCAACAGACCAGAGTAGTGGTACCAACGGGCAGCGGTATTAATGGCAGAGGACGTCCACAAGGTGGGCGAGGAGGAAATCAGCGAGGCCGCGGAGGCCGGAGAAATGGTAATGTAGGTAGGAGAGCAGTGCAGCCAGGTAAGGAGGTTGCCCGTCAAGATGACAGGGCTCAGTTTTATGCCTTTCCGGGCAAGACTGAGGCTGAGGCGTCAGATGCAATGATCATAAGTACTATTATTATTTGTGACCGGATGGCTACTGTTTTGTTTTATCCGGGTTCTACTGATTCATATGTTTCAGTTCAGTTTGCCTTGGGATTTGATGCGGTTTGTAATGTGTTTGATGCCCCCATCCATGTTTCTACCCCCAGTCTGGCTTGATATAATCTTAGGCATGACTTGGTTGTTCCCCTATTATGTTGTGCTTAATTGTAATGCTAAGACGGTAACTCTAGAGATCCCGAGTAGGAAAAGATTAGAGTGGGAAGGGGTGTACAAGCCTAAGCCAGATAAGGTCATATCTTCCATTCGGGCTAGGAAACTGATGGGGCAGGGGTGTTTGGCGTTTTTAGCTCATGTTTGGGATGTTGATGTTGAGTCTCCCTCTATTGAGTATGTTCATGTAGTGTCTGAATTTAGAGAAGTGTTTCCTACCAATTTTTCTGGTATGCCTCCGGATAGAGATATAGATTTCTGCATTGATTTGGAAACTGGTACTCGCCCCATCTCTATCCCTCCTTCTCGCATGGCTTCGACAGAATTGAGAGAGCTTAAAGCTCAAATCCAGGAGCTTCTTGATAAAGGTTTCATCCGTCCTAGTGCTTCCCCATAGGGTGTTTCTGTCTTGTTTGTTAAGAAGAATGATGGTAGCATAAGGACTGGTGATTTTATCTTAAGCATAAATGAGTGGATTGATACTGGGATGACAAGCTTATGGATAAAGAAAGTTTCATCGAGTATACTTGGGTGAAGGCAATTGAAGATTTTAGTAAAAAAATGCGTATGAAGTTGGGTTAGTCTTTTGAATTCATGAGTATACTTGAGTTTGAGGTGTCATGTCGATGAAAAGGTTGACTTTGTAGTGATAGCCAGGGCTCACTGAGCATAATGGTAATAAGAGTTCATGATGGATTGTGATAGGATGCAACTATATAACAAGATTGTTGGTTAAGCGAATTTTATATAGTAATTACGACGTGTGAGTATCTAAGGTTGTGGTTTTCTAATATTTGGTGAGTAACGTTGTTGTATGGAAAGTTTAAAGAGATGGTGGGACACTAATCGAATAGAATTTAAAAGAGCAAGAGTAATAATGAAGAAGAAAAAATAGTGGGATGTAGTACAATCTTTAGAGAGAGGCGAGATCAAGAATATTTTTATTTGATTGCAATGGCTAAAAAGGTATCCTCAGAGGGGTAGATAATAGGGTTCAGAGACGCGTGATTTCATTCGTTTTGTTGTGGCTATGGTAATAGTGTCACGGGTCCACCAGATTGGTTAAAAACTATTGAAAAAGACTTGAGAAAGGAGTGTACATACATTAGCTCGAGTATGATGATAAGTGCTTTATTTTTGTTTTTGAGTTTAGTAATGAGTACGGTTGAATTTTTAGGAAAAGATATTGTAAGATTGATGGAAAGACGATCAATGATAAACGAAGATCCATGAATTCATAAAAATCTTCAAGGTATAAGCTAATATTGATAGATAAGGGGATTGTGTTATACGGTTGAATTTACAATTCAAATTTTTCATTGTAAGTCTACATTTGTGGTGATATATTTTGTCAAGGTATGAATTTGTAAGGTGAAAACTGATCAATTATATCAGGTATTGAGTATTTGAAAGGACTTACACCTGGGTTGAGTCGTAAAGTTTATTTTTGTTGATTGTTAAGTACCTAAGAAAGGTTTTCATTTAAAAGTGTTGGTTTAGCTTAAGGTAAATGGTCGGAGTGTTTATGATGATTGTTAGTATTGAGAGTGTGGACTTCAGTGGAATGATGTGAAGAGTATGTGGAGTCAACTGAATGGAAACAACTGGCGTCGACTCTTCAGAGGAAAACCTTTAGTGTTATTCAATATTTATTCCGTAAATTCTTATTGACCATCTATTTATTTTATACATGGTTGTGAGTATGATTCACTAGCTATGCTCAAGTGTGTTTTCACTTTTGTGGGTGGATCAGGTGTACCGATCCTGCGATGTTCTTTTGGTTGAGTGGGAAGATTGGGAAGTCTTGGTTAATTCAGATGACATATTTGGTGTCGTCTTGGAGTTGTTAAAGTATGATAGTGGTTCTATATGTACCACCTGGCTTATGCGAATTTATAGAAGAGCTACTATGCGTATTTATGATTGTCCGATAATCTTAATATTCATCTAGTCGTCGAGGTCATGTATCGATTATGTATGGTCGAATGTGGGGATCATTGGGTCCAATTCTATTGTTCTTAAGGGTAATCTACAATCTCAATTACTAAATCTAGCATTTTGATAGTGTTGTTAGAGGGTTTGTATGCTTGGACATATCCCTCGATCAGTATCTGATGTCTAAAGATAAAATTTATATAACTTAAGCTCATGGAAATTTATGTTGTGAGATGGAGATGTTGATAAGAACTATGATTGTGTGGGTATTATGAGTGTGTGTTGGTTGGTTCAGATTCAGTTCTAATAGTAGCGAGTATTGATTTAGAAGTTTATCATGCTTATATGAGAAAGGATTCATCCTGATGATTGTGTCAAGGTCCTTGATAACATGTTGCAGACGTGTGTACGATCAACTTTGGTGGTTATTAGGAATCGCGTTTGTTGTTAGTTAAGTTTACATACAACAATAATTATCACTCGAGTATAGAGAGGACTTCATTGAGGCATTTTATGGGAGGATGTGTAGGTATTCAATTGGTTGGTTTAAGGTAGGAAATGTGAAACCTTGGAGGTTGATTTGGTGAAAGATGCTGATGATAATGTGAGAAGCATCCAAGCCAAGCTTCTAGCAGTCCAGAGTCGACAGAAAAAGTATGCAGACCGTAAGGTAAGGGACATGACATTTCAGGCTGGTGAGCAAGTTCTTCTAAAAGTGTCACTCAAAAAAAGGGTGATGAGATTCGGTAAGAAGGGCAAGGTTAACCCTCGATACATCGGGCCATTTGAGATTCTTGAATAGTGTAGGGCCAGTGGCTTATAGGTTGGCTTTACCGCCTAGCCTAACTGGAGTCGATCCAGTGTTCTATGTGTACATGCGAGACAAGTATCCCTAGTTGTTTAACGATTCGGGTATTACTCTACCCTTACTTTAGCCAGTCTTTCCTAGTTGATCACTCGGGGACGAGTGATGGGTAAATTGGTATCTATTGTAATGACCTGATTCCGTCGTTAGGAAAAAGCCAATGAAAAAAGAATTGGGGCCAGAAAACTTTTGAGTAGTAACTTGGAAATTCCTAGCCTAGTCCAGATTTGGACGAAATCAGAGTCAGTGAGGTCTAGGGAATCTGGTAATGAATGGGGAATCTAATTATAAAATTGATCACATGAGTAGATATCTAAGACGTTAAGAAACCCGTACGACTTTACGGAATCAAATTCAGGCGAGTTGAACTCCTGAAACTGATCTTAGCGTGAGTGGGTAGTTTTTGAATGTCATGGGTTGAAGGTGTGTTGTGAAATGGGGGTTTGGAACTCTATTTCTGACGTTCTGTCTCTGCGCAAGCTGCCAGGGTGGGATTTATCCCGCCAGGGCGGGGCCGCTGTAGCAAGATGGGGTCCGCTGTAGTGGGCCAGTCGCAACTTAAGTCGGAAAAAATTCTAATTTTGATATTTTTCTGCAAACTTCATTCTTAAGAGTTAGGAGACGAACCCAGGTGATTTCTTAAATGTTTTCCACGACTTTTGGTGCTAAAGATAAGGATTTTACTCCCCTAATCCATTTTTTGATCCGTAAAACGAAATTTATGAGTAATTATCGTTGGGGAGGGTTTTGGCCTGAAGTTGATGGTGGGAAAAATCCTAGCTGCACCTTAGGATCATGAGTTTGGTCTTGGTTTATTGAGTTTGTTATAATCTGATTAAATTAGATCTTAATTATTGATCCTTGTGTTAAATTATTTGTTTGTAGATCGAGAACAAGCGGAAAGAATCCGGAAAGGGAAGAATCAAGTGTCTTAGGAGGATTCAAGCTTGATTTCGAGGTAGATGATGGTTTGATTTCCTGTTTGTATGATATATGTCAGTTGATTGCTACATTGTATGCATGCGTGTATGTGAATAGGGAAATGTGAATCGAACTTAATGAAATGATTATGTGTGCACAGTAAATTCCATGAACCTATTACTTGATTGTATGATTTGAGTATTGTTCACTATGGGTGTGATTGTGATTGTGGTTATGCTGATTGGATCGGGTGTCACATTCTGACACATACATTGGATCGGGTGTAACGTTACGACACATACATTGGATCAGGTGTCAAGTTTCGACACATACATTGGATCGGGTGTCACGTTCCGACACATGCATGGGATCGAGTGTCACGTTTCGACATACTAACAGTTTGGGCGTGGGTTCCATGAGAGGACCATTCTGATTGTTATGTTATGTCTACTTGGAATTGATAATGGAAGACGGTATGTTGCTCTAAATTGATGACTGGACTGTATTCTGTATTTGTATGCTTATTATGTTGTAATTGCTTGTGTGTATTGTGCTTATGAGAGTGGCCGCGTGATCCTACCAGCACATTGTGGTTGTCTACTGTTACTGCACTTGCTCTTTCTTTGTTGAGTACAGGGCATCTTCAGGCGGCTACTGACTTCCCTCAGCTAGGTGACTATTGAGCGTGACCGGATTCAAGGGTGAGCCAGTTCTTTCAGGCTGCCATGGATCTCTCTTGCTTAAGTCCACTCTTTTCGGACTCAAACTATTTATTTAGGGTGTTTTGTTTAGTTTCCGGGGCTGCTCCCCTTTTTCTTAGACTTGTTAGTTAATCAGAGTTTTGGTACAATGACTTTCAGTTTCTAGGGGTATTTTCCGCAAATATTTTGGTAATTGTTTTGTCAAACTTTCGGAGTTTATGGGGACTCTATTTTCCTTTAGACATATAAACCTGCTTCCGTATCTTTAAATGCTTAGATTTTTGTTAAGTTGCTTGGTTGGGTTGTAGTAATGGTTCTCCCACCGGAGGATTAGTGTGGATGCCAATCACGGCAGTCCGGATCGTGACATGGACCTTCGAGGGGGGCCTCTTGTACAAGGTGAATTGGAAGATGCTCCATCAGATCAAAGAAACCACATGGAAAGATCTTCTCCAACTTAGTAGTAATAACAGGAATATTTTCTTCCATCTTGTCTAAACTACTCTCCAACAACTTTCCAGAACACAAATCTTTAAAGAAAAGACTTATCTCTGTGATTGGTTTCCATATCCTTTCGGGTAGATGGCTAAAAGCGATAGGAATTAAAGTCTCAATGAATACATGACACTCATGATTTTTCATACCTATCAATTTTCCTTCATTCATATCTGTCCGCTATTCTAAATTCGAAGCATAGCCCTCCGGCATACTCAAAATTTTAACTCACTCACAAATTTCACGTTTCTCATCCAATATGAATGAAAAACTGGCTTTAGACTTAACTATTTTACCATTTTGTAATTCCTGCAGCCATAACTCTCTTCTCCTACAATATTCCTTTATGTCCATTGTAGCTTTTGGATTGTCTTTTGTCTTGCCCTTAACATCCATAACTGTGTTAAACAAATTGTCAAAATAACTTTTTTCAATGTGCATCACATCAAGATTATGTCGTAGCAGATTGTCCTTCCAATACGGCAACTCCCAAAATATGCTTTGTTTGGTCCAATTATGTTCAACACCATATCCAGGAAGTCTGGAAGGTAAAACTTCTGTAACTTTAGGTAATTGAGAAACTCTCTCCCAAATTTGATGCCCTGTGAGTAATGGAGGTGTGGGTCACTTTCAATCTTATTTTTCCTGAATGCATTTTTCATCTTTCTAAACTCATGGTCCATTGGCAAGAACTGGCGATGACAATCAAACCATGTATTTTTTCTGTCCTGCTTTAAAGTGAATGCCTTACTATTTTCCATGCAATACGTACATGCTAGCTTTTCAGCTGTCATCCAACCAGACAACATCCCGTATGCAGGAAAATCATTAATAGTCCACATTAAAGAAGCACGCATAACAAAATTCTACTTAGTTGATATATCATAAGTCAAAACGCCTTCAAACTACAATTGTTTGAGCTCATCTATCAATGGTTGTAGATAGACATCAATCAAACTTTTTGGATTACGGGGACCTGGAATAACACAACTTAGAAAAATGTAGGGACTGGTCATGCACATTTCAGGAGGAAGATTATACGGAGTAAGAAATACCGGCCAACATGAATAAGGCAAAGCAGCATTAGAGAATGGTGTGAAGCCATCTGTACACAACCCCAATCTAACATTTCTTGGTTCACTAGCAAAATCAGGATGCTTCCATGCTTCACCATCAGATGGATGAGACAAGACCCCGGCGGCCTTCTATATTCACGATGCCATCTCATATGTGGGGCAGACCTCATCGATGCATACAACCTCTTTAACCTAGGAATAAGAGGTAGATAATGCATCGCCTTAACTGGGACCATCTTTCCACCAGGAGTCCTCTTATAACGAGCATGTCCACAAAACTTACAATTTTCTAATTCACTATCAGTCTTGTAAAACAACATGCAGCCATTAACACAACAATGAATTCTATCATACGTCAATCCTAACTTGGAAACCAAACGCTTTGCCTGATAGAAGTTCTTAGGTATGTTAAACTCCGGATTAACTAGTTCACCCAAAAGATCAATTATTGAGTCCATAGCCGCATTAGGAACATTCCAATCTGATTTAATATTCATTAATCTAATCGCAATTGACAAGGTAGAATGCGGACTCCCTTCACATAGTGGACGACTAGACTCTTCTAATTGATCATAGAAGAGTCTTGCTTTTTCATTAGGAGCTTCATCAAAATACTGTTCGGGTTCCATCCCACCTTGAACCCCGAAAGCATCATTGATCATTTCATGACCCTATTATGTTCAACCCTAATTTGACCATGTGGTGCAAGCATATTATATTCATCCACATGCATCGAATTATAAAACATACCTTTCAATCCATCTCTTTCCCCAAGATCAATCCATACAAAATCTCTAGGCTTAAATCCATTACGGTACAAATGAACCATGACTGTATCTAGTTCAAAAAAATTTAAGCACCTACATGCATTACAAGGACACCTAACCAATCCATTATTCTTGAAAATATCAAGTGTCATTGTATGTTCAATAAAATCTCTAACACCGTCAATAAACTCGGGTTTCAAACCAGCACCAGTTTCATAATGCATATTATACATCCACAAACGATGATCCATCTACAACAATATAGATATTCAATTATATTATTAAATTTAATAATAATTTTACTACATTAAACTAATTTATGTTGTTAATATAAATACTACATTTCAAGATCTACAAAACTAAAGCTTAATTAATTAATGAATACTAATTAATTAAGTTCAAATTAAGTTTAAGTTCTAGTTAAGTTCAAAATTAAGTTTATATTCCTAATTAACTTTTCAAGTTATTATAAATTAATTAAGTTCAATAAAGTTCTAATTAATATAAGTTCAAATTAATTAAGGTCAATAAGATTTTCAAGTACATATTCCTAATTAAGTTCAAGTTATAGTAAATTCAAGTTATAATTAATTATAAGTTCTAATTAAGTTGTAATTCAAATCCCTAAAATTCCAAATTCAAACTAGCTAGTCCTAAAATCACAAATTTAAACTATTAGTCCTAAAATTTCAAATTCAAACAAGTCCTAAATTTCAAATTCAAACTAGTCTTAAAATCACAAATTCAAACTAGTCCTAGAATCCCAAAATCAAACTAGTGCTAATTTAAATCTCAAATTCAAACTATTAATCCTAAAATCTCAAATATAATTCAAACTAGTCCTAGAATCTCGAAATCAAACTAGTGCTAATTAATATCCCAAATTCAAACTATTAATCCTAAAATCTCAAATATGATTCAAACTAGTCCTAAATTCTAAATTCAAACTAGTCTTAAAATTACGAATTCAAACTAGTCCTAAAATCTCAAAATCAAACTAGTGCTAAAATCCCAAATTCAAACAAGTCATTAAATACCGCAATTCAAACTAGTCCTTAAATACCCTCATTCAAACTAGTCCTAAAATCTCAAATTCAAACTAGCAAGTCCTAAAATCCGAAAATCAAACTAACTCAAATAATATCCAAATTCAAAAAACTGCTTAAATACCCTAATTCAAACTAGTCTTAAAATTCCAAAAACAAACTAATTAATTCAAGAAATACCCAAATTCAAACAAATCCTAGGATACCCTAATTCAAACTAACCCTAACATTAAAAAATTCAATTCACTCACTAACTAATAATCCCTAATTCAAACTAACAATCAATAAACAACAAAATCAATAAACTAATTACAATTAAATAACTAACAAAATCAAATAAACTAATTACAATTAAACTAATAACAAAATTATTATTTTTTTTTGATAAATTAAACCCTAACCTTAAAGGAGAAGGAGAGAATGAAGAGAGAGGGGAAGGAGGCGGCGGTAACTCCGGAGAAACGGCGGCGGCGGCAGCTCCTGATGACTGTGACCGACGGCAGCAACGAACGCGGCAGCTCCTGATGATTGTGGACGGCGGCGGCAGCGAGGAGTGGAGAGAAGGAGGAGAGAATGGGAAATGGGAAATGGAAAATGGGGGAAATCGCGACCGTATCTATCAGATATTTAATGAAAAGTGACGGACAGCGTCTCTATGTCCGTCGCTTTTTTTTAAATAGTTGACCAACATTTTGACCAAAAAGCGACGGATAAAGAGACAATGTCCGTCACTTATTTAAAATATTTGAACAAATATTTTGACCAAGAAGCGACGGACATAGAGATGTTGTCCGTCGCTTTCATAAAAAAATAATTAATACAATAAAATAAATTAAAAGCGACGGACGGCGTGGCTATTGTTTAATTTATATATAATTATTTTTAATTAAAAGCGATGGACAACGTCTATATCTATATTAAATAAATAATTATTAATTATATATATGTTTGGCGCAAAGATCCGTTGAAAAAAGCGACGGACTAAGAGATGATGTCCGTCGCTTTTTGTAAAATAATTTAAAAAATAATTATTTTTATTAAAAAGCGACAGACAGTGTGACAAATGGCGTCGCTTTTTTGAGAGACGCCGTCTGTTGTTTTTTAGCAGTTTTTTAAGTGTTTGCATAATAGTTTATAACACTTGAACTAATTCAATTTTGACGACACTATAAGTTATGTACCAACATATATAAATAATTAATTAACAACTCCACACTAGTTTGTTAAATAATTTTACTTTCATAGATCAAGTAATACTTGATGACAATATTCATATATGTTGGTGTAGTTTGATGATGAGAAGAATTAACAAGAAAAAATTCAAATTAAATGAAAACTGCTAACACTTATTAGCTTAAAAATATTGTAATCGATGTCAATGATCTCACCAACGTAATTCTGATAGAATCATATAACATTGTACTTTACATATAATTTAAATCGTGATATATTTTTAATTCTATAAAAAGAAAAACATTAATTATTATGAAAAATTGATAAATATATCTTCTAAAGCATATGAATGTGAGTCTTCAAAATTTAATTGTCATACTCTTCTAGAGGTGGAAGGGAAGAAAATAAAACTTCAAGGAGAAAAAAAGTCTTGTATTGATAATTAGTTTATTTTTTCTTCACCTTTTTATTTAGAGTGTATTTTTGTGTATCAATCAATATCATTTTGACTTTTGATATCAATAATGAAACTTTGTTGTTACGTATCAAAGAGATGAGGTTGTTAATTTGTTGAATGATGTACCAAGATGACATCCTTTTATCATCAAATCTGGCCTTACATCTATTTTTCCAAATTTCCCAACATATAGCAATTGGAAGGCAATGTAGTATGTAGTCATGAACCTCATTTTTACCTTTCGCATTCCACCAGTTAATAGCAGACATCCTACGTTGTAACTAAAGAAGGAAAAGGTATAATTGTAAAGAAATGTTTTAATTTTAAAAATATAATTTTACTAATTTTTAATATAAAAAAACAACATCCAAAGGAATAATTTATGCATAACTAAACTCTGCATAACTAGTATAACTTACATAAATCCCATAGTATAAAACCTAAATTACCTTCTATACCTATTCATATTCTAATTACACAAATCTCATGTTTTTAGGCATTTCGGATACATAATTAAGGATCCGGATACATTATTGTTGATACATTCTGTATCAATCTGTTGCACTTATTAAGGGGGAAAAAATCTGAAAAATCAAATTAAGATCTCATAGTATCCATCTGTTGCACTAATTAAGGGGGAAAAACTG
Organism: Solanum etuberosum; assembly: GCA_029582245.1. Lineage (NCBI taxonomy): Eukaryota > Viridiplantae > Streptophyta > Magnoliopsida > Solanales > Solanaceae > Solanum > Solanum etuberosum. Next base: position 6,603 of record JAJONR010002555.1, on the reverse strand, counting down.
AAAATCAAATTAAGATCCCATAAATTGCGCTATTCCATTCACAATTATTGTCAAGAATTCAATCATATAGTGTAACAAACAAAAAAATTCAAAAAATAAATTTCTTCTTCTTGTTCATCATTCTCTCTGTTTCATAAAAACTTTTGTCGAAATTTTGGATAAGCGAGGTGAGTTATGAAGGATACAAAAGTGATGGAATTGTTGTTGGACAAACGATTTCTTTTGTGAATCTTCAAGTTCATCGAAGATCCTTTCAATTTTGATTCAAGATTGTCGAAAATTTTGAGATTCAAAATTCTTCTGCCAATTCATTGAAGATCCTTTCACTTTTGATTCAAAATTGTTGAAAATTTTGAGTTTCAAAATTATTCTCCTAGTTCATTGAAGATCCTTTCAATTTTGATTCAAAATTATCAAAAATTTTGAGAACATCATGAAGATCCTTTCAATTTAAATTGATAAGTGTTGTATTTCTACTAGATATATTAAATAAGAAAGTGTTGCCCATTAGATTTTAGGTTTGAGATCGATACATTATTGTTTGATAATTGTTATGTATCGGATACATTTAGTTTGAATTCGAATTTACATATCATGCCTAAGAAATTAGTGCATGATACATTATTATTTATGTATCTTATTTTGTTTGAGAAATACTATATTTTATTTTTGTAAAAAAACATTATATATGTAATTGTTCCAAATAGCATTTTTTTTGTTGTGTGATGCATAACACAAAGTTTATGTATCAAGTACATTTATATTGAACATGATAAACACTAATCGAAGATTCAACAACTTTAGAGTTATGTATCAATACCTTAAATATAAACACGATACATTGCATAAAACAAAGGCTATTGTAGCAGTGATGTATCAGAACAGTGATAATTGAACACGATACATTGTGCATGATAAAATTATAATGTATCATAATGTTGAAACGAATGCATTATACATTAGTTTAAGAAACAAAATCAACTAGATACATTAAAAATGTGAACCCATATGTATCAGAAAAGATGAACAACCAAAAAATTAAAAAAAAAAGTCAACAATCTTAACAACGGAAAGCAAAGAAAAAAAAACTGACGAAGAAATCCTCCTTTGCTCTGGATCAACTCTCGTATCTTTTTTCCATTGTCAACAAATGGCGTCACCTATGGATCTCAATCCAAAGCCCTTACCATAGCCACCATTATCTCGACATTTCCCCTTTTTTAAGCGTTTTTTCCACAGTTTTTTATAAGTCGAAGATGTATCCTTCTCGGACTAATTGGTTAAGCCCAAAAAATTGAAAGATCGAACCAACGGAATGAAGTGTATCAAGACCGCCATTAGAAATTCCTGAAACCATTCCAAATGCACTCCAAGATGAACTCTATGCATTAGCAAGGTTTTTCCACTCCTCTTCCATAAAGAGATCATGAGTAAAAGATTCAGTAATTTTTTAAGATGATTTTTTTTATAAAAAAATAATAATCGAAAACTGAAGTGATTGAAAGAAATCTACCTCTTGAATAACTTGAAATCATTAATTGGAAAGATAAAAGATTTAAAATTCAAATATAGATTAATAAAAGTAGCTGTGGAGAGATTTGTGGAGTGAAAAAAGGAAGGAAAATCATGGATAGGAGATTTCAAATTAATGTATCCGAAAAAAGGAATGATGGGAGAAAAAGAGTGGATTTTTGATATTTTTTGAAATGGTAGGAAAAATATGATAATAAATGATATGTAGTTAGGTATTTTTTCCATAATTTTATCCAGCTACCAAACGACCCCCAATGGGCCGTTTGGTTACTGGTTAGAGTTATGCAGGTATTAGTTATGCAAGGTTTAGTTATGTAGGTTTTAGTTATGCAGAGTTTAGTTATGCAGGTATTAGTTATGCAAGGTTTAGTTATGCAGGTATTAATTATGCAGGGTTTAGTTATGTGGGTATTAGCTATGCGAGTATTAGTTATGTAGGTAGGTAGAGATTACATTACATGAATTATTAACTATTGAATATTGATTTTAATATAAATTAATATATATTATTTACAAATAAAATAAGTAATCAAATAGTATAAATTCTCCCTTAAAAAAATAAAGAAAGGAATTTTCTCTATACTTAACTAGGAATTATGTGTTTTTTCTTGTAACGAACCGCCGTTACTTCTGAGGGGCAAAAACGTCATGAGTAACTCGGGACCACCGTCCTGGCAGAGCGGGGACGATGCCGCTACGGCGGCGGTGCCCCAGCGGGATGAGGAGCGCCAGAGCGGGATGGTCGGGGGCAGAACTTAATGACGCGAAGTCTTATTTTTTCCTTTTTTCCCTAAGTGCCAAAAAGAGGCGAGGATCACCCCAGAAACCCTCAAAATGCTGCTCTAAGCTTGGGAAGGAAGGGGAAATAGATTCCTAGCGCAAGGTTGACGACAACTTGTTGATTCCCGACCGAAATCCACTATCTCATTGTCCGGAAACCCGAATTAGAGCTACAATCCCTTTGCAGCTGCTTGGCGCGCAGGTAGGATAGGTTTACTTACTTGAGTAGTCGTAAATTTGTGCTCACTGTATAGTATATTGCTAATTAACGGTAGAATTCATGTTTAGGCCTTCAGGCACCGAAAAAAGGACGGTTGTACATATACTCCTAATTGTTAAATAAGATGTGTACCGTGGGAGGAAGCCTCGTCCTGTGATCTAGAGGTAGGTAATGGTTTGATTTCCCGTTTGTGTTATATATGCTTGTTAATGGCTCCATCGTATGCTTGCATATTTAGGAATAGAGAAATATGAATCGAACCTAATGAAACGATTGAGTATGGACAATTACATGCCATGAAACTGTTACTTAACTGTGTGACTATGTGAACTGTTCATTATGGGTGTGATTATGACTGTGGTTGTGCTGACTGGATCGGGTGTCACGTTCCGACACATATATTGGATCGGGTGTCACGTTCTGACACATATATGGGATCGGGTGTCACGTTTTGACACATATATATTAGATCGGGTGTCACATTCCGACACATATATATTGGATCGGGTGTCACGTTCTGACACACTAACAGTTTGGACGTGGGTTCCATGAGAGAACCATTGGTGATTACTATATTCATATATGCATGTCATTGATATTGGGAAATTGTATGTTACTCCTAAAGTGATATTTGAACTATGTGTGTGTTTACTGTGTCGTAATTACTTGCCTATATCTCGTTTACTACATGAACTGTGAATGATCAGGTCCAATCGGAATGAGGTCTGGCGAGTGGGGACCGAGGGTCCAAGTGTTACTATCGGTTACTTTAGAGAGGCTGTCTGTGTTCTTAAGCAATAATAAGTGGGGTAGTGTTCATGATGCAAAAGTAGATAGGTCATACCTTGGGTCGGAAAATTCGTATTTGAAACAGTTAGTGAGCCTGGATAAAATATAATATGTGGTCAAGGGTTGAATTGTGATGAATAGGAAGCAAGGGGATGTCGTGAGTGGTTGGCCGGGTTGGTAGTGGTCGCATTCAGGGACTCCTATATGAGATAAAATGGTTAATATATGATCAAGAACAGAGCGAGTAGGGTGATAGAGACGAGGGTTAGAGTCAAGTGTACTAGTATGTTTAAGGTGTACGGGAATGGTAAGGGCAGGTGGACAAAAGTTGAGGAGTGTACTTTCTTATTGCATGTTTCCTGCTGGTTGGTTTTGTTGACACCCAATTTTGACCTTTCCCGATGCGAATTAATTTTTGAGCTTCTTTAATTTCCAACGATTTGAAACAATTAACTTTACAAAATCCAAGATAATTTTAAAGTTTTTAAAATAACTTTATCAATTTAATAATATTTTGAATGATAAATATGCTTTATACAATTATGCATATAAGTAGTATATTTATAAATATTTCAAAATCATCTCAAAAGGATATCGCATTTTAAGTTACTTTTTTTTTTATTACTTTAGTTTAGTTTAAATTGAAATTATTGCGGAGTTAATTAGTGCATAATTAGTTTAGCCATCGTTATAATTGATTAAACTATTTTATTTCGTTAAGATTAAGAAGCTCATTAATTAATTTCTTATTAATTCGTCTTATTTAAAAATTAGCCGAGTCACCAACTAAATCAAATTCGGCTAAATTGTAAATAAATTCTCTATTACAACTTAGTCAAATCTGGCCAATTTTTCAATCCATTTAAAGAACCAGCTTTGGGCCATTTGGATTCAGCCCAACAGCACAGCCCAATCCTTAACCTTGACCCGGCCCAATTTCTTCATGAACAAGAACCCAGAACGTCCAGCCAATTCACACGATGCCAAACGGAGCAACTCACGATTCCAACAGAGAGCAACGGCACCAAACGGCGGAAATCACAGCAACGCAGCTCGCTTTGTCGTCTTCTCCAACCGTCTCGACAAACAGTACGCGTAGTACTGTCCCAATGTCGAGTCCAGCTGCAATTCCTTCCCCGCCAGCGTGAGATCGTGCCACAAAGCACGTCAAGGACGATCGATCAATCAGGGCCCTCCACCTCAATTCCAATCCGTTGAAATTGTGAGGATCGTTTTGGAATATTCTCGGCTTTTGGATAGAAATTGGGCGGAAAAATTCGAATTTTGGGGGTTCCTTTTTCTTATCTTTTTCTACTTCCCCCCTAAAATCAACCCTAGTTTTTCCCTATAAATATCCGATTCTTTCACTGATTTAGGGGTTGGATTTTTCTTTTGGCCAATCACTTATATACTTAAGAATTTTAGACGATTCTCTAATCCTAAGTCGCGAGAAAATCTTTGTTCGAGTTTGGTTTGCATTTTTGTTTGTTATTCTGAGATCAAAGTCGTCGGTGGAAGAATCGCTGCTCTCAAGCTCGTCTTACCCCATTCGCTGCCCGAGAAAAGGTAAAAGTCTCTCCTCTTAGCTATATTAAGTTAACCTCTAATCATTCTCTATTTTCTGCTTGTGTGTTCGAATAGATAGAAATACTCGTTTTGTTGTTTGTTCGCTGAAGTTTGGATGGGCATTTCAATGTTTTTGTTCCTTTTCTTAGGTTACTGTAAATCTCCATACGATTCTTTAAATGCGGAAATCATTTAGTCGAGTTAGTTTCCTTCTTGTGTTTATCGGATAAAGTTAATAAGGTCGACTCAAAGTTCGGTTTGATATTGTTGTGACTAAATCCGTTAGCGCGTTAAAAAGTTTTACTACTTCGGTTTGTTTTTCTGCACCAGTTTGTGTCTCTCTAGTTCCTATTTCGTTTTTTTCAGGTTTATTTGGATCTCTGTCCGAATTTCCTGTGATATTAAGCGTGTTCCATATATTAATATGTCTAAATGTGCTTATGCTTTCGAATCGTTTATCATGGCTGCTGATGATCCTGTTTTTTCCAATGTTACTGTTTGTGTGTCAATAGATTTGAATGTTTATTATGACTAGTTACTATTCTAAAGACAAGGTTGTTTTTTGCTTTTGAATTAGTCTTCCAGTTTGACCTTCTTTTTAATGCTCAAGTTAATTTTGTTTTCCAGCTTCAATGGTAAAGTGCCCTTTTAACTCATTTATTTCTTTGGGTTTTCAAAAGCTTCCAGTTAGCGTGCTATTTCAATTTCGCCTTGTCGTTTCAATAAATAAGTTTGTTCTTATGTCAACCTTTCCGCTCAGCTACTTTATTGTATTTCTTACTATTTATGTGGAAGTATTCTTTGAAGTCCCTCAAAGCATCTTTGTGAGGGTTTATTTTTATTAAACTATGGCTTGATATATAACCTGATTATTTTACAGCCTCCTTGTTGATATTATGATTTGTAGTCATGATGATATTTTCTCTCGTTGTATTAATATGATCATCTACATCACCTTTTTTTTTTGAGACTTCTTACCCAAAGCTTCAAATCTGTTATCATTGTCTCATGTTAATTGAGGGATATGTTGGTGCTTTTGGTCATATCTTTCAAGAAACCTCATTCCTCAATCAATAAATTTGATTGTCCAAAATGCAATAGCTTATATTTTTCTTTTCTTTAAGTTATGTTATACAGATTCTAATCTTTATCATTTTTCCTTGCATGAATCCCCACTGTTGGAGTCATTCAGATTCAAATCTCCTTTGCATTTCGGGTTGTTAAAACCCAAATCCTTCTTTATCGAGTCAGCCTCCATTGCAAATCGCGAGGTAGATGAACAGGTTGAAAACAACAAATAAGGCTGGAAATCGAACTTTTAGATTCTGGAAAGTTTGAAGCAGGCCGAAATACAATTTGTATACATAGATATACATGTTGTATACACTGTTATACAGATGAAAATATCGATATACAGGTTTAAGGAGTCAAAATACAGGATTACAGGGAATAAATACTGGTTACAGGCTTTAAAGAGCCTAAAAACGGATTGTATACTCGCTGTATACAGATGTATACACTGGTATACAAGCCAATACGCAGTTCGTATACACTTGATATACATGATACAGGTTGGAAAATAGGATTATTGGCTAAAGGAAGCACATTTACAGGAATTCGGAAGAAGTTAGGCTGATAAGCAGCTTAATATACGCCGATATACATTTTTGATATACAGGAAAGAAAATCGGGTTGAGGCCCAACAATGTTTGTTA
>JAJONR010002554.1:0-85574 GCA_029582245.1 Solanum etuberosum | reverse complement strand
ATATAGATCGAATGATTTTGTGTTTATTACCGGTTCTTCCTCGTGAGTTGAGGACGATCATTCGGATAGATGGGGATAAACTAATGAGTTCAGATATTGATGAACTCTATAAAAAGAGTTATCGATTAGAACATTATCCTTATTGATCTATTAATAACAAGTAGATACACGCCAGGATAAATTAGTACAAGAACTCGTAGATACACTTCTTGATAAAGATACCCAACCAATGAGAGATGATCATAATAAAGATTATAAGTCATTTTCTGATGTAATTGAAATGCTAAACTTTATGAAATACATAAGCTCTAATTTCTAAAAAGTATTTGATGTTGATGGTCTAGTAGTCGATTGTTCTACACTAGCTTTGGAAGGTATCAGGAAGAATTTGAAATGAAATATTGATTCATACAGAAGAAATGATTTTCTATGTTGCCTAAGCAACCTCACATCCTCAGTAGCATTTGCAATCCCGCTCATTAGATTGATGTATCTGACTAATTCGATCTTGGTTTGATTTATTATAACCGATTAATTTCATTTATTATAAGTTATATAGAATTACATGTAATAACATTTTAAGTGATTTGCATGTATACTAGATACACCAAATATAGTACATCATTAGTAATTAAATTATTTAATACACCAAATCTAAAATCTATTGAAGTTATCCATTGAATTCACACTCTTTACTTTCCACCAAAAGGAATTTTTGATTGAAATAAGTCATTATTTAAATTAATTCATCAAAATAATATCTATGATGGATATCATCATATTACAGCCATTTCAAGCATCAAAAATATGATGAGAGTAAGTGTTCTTGTTACTAGGGAACTCAAAAGTTCGTGACAAAGCGAGACGACAAGATGGTGTACAATCGTTAATGAATGAATATGAAGTTGAGAGTTTTCATAATATTAATGGGACTAATAAGGTATTAGATGATGAACATGAAGATGAAAGGAAACGAGCAAAAGAGATGAAAGTCACATTGGATGTGAATTTGAGAAAAGTAGTAGATGATGTTTGGGTTTGCATGAAAGCCATGGAGTTTAGCAAAGGTAAAAATAAAGCTGATGGTGAGGATTGGTGTCACGACCCGAACCTACACCCTGGACGTGGCCGGCACTCAAGAACCATTGCTGGCCCTCAAGCGAACCCTCATCCTGGCTGACTACAAGCGGAAGACTAACTCAAGCATACATAAGCATCAAATTGAAAGAAACGTTTAAAAATAATTTATTGAATCTCAAAACTGAACTGGATATACTTAGTATGAAATATAAGTTTTAAATAAAAATATCTGAAACTGAAAGACTCTCCAAAACTGTCTATCTATGAAGCCTCTACTATTAAGAAAGGATGCCGGGACAAGACCCACGACACATCAAAACTACTAACTGGAAAGTAACTGTGAAGTCCTCTGGAATACAAGGAGGCTCACCAAAGCTAACTGGAGTGTAGAGTGATCTCAACGAAGCGTCTGTTGATAATCATGAACACCTATATCTGCATCATAAAAGGATGCAGGTCGAATGACATCAGTACATGGAATGTACGAGTATGTAATATGGCTGAGTAAACAAATAACTGAACTGAATGACTGAAAGCAACTCAACTGAATCAATACATGAACATGAAGTGAAAACCATTTAAGCTTTACAATAAAATATACAATGAAAGCAACATGAAAATACTTTACTTGTAGGGAGTTTCTCTAATCGAAAACCATTACCATGAGCCTAGCAATGATACAACGTTTCGCCTCACGTTGCCAGAGCCATCCTATACTTTGCCGGGGTATAGGATAATATCGTGACTATGGATCCATCTAATTGGCCTTCTCAGAGGTAGTGAGGAGTCGCATGAAGAATCAATGTTATCCTATCCTACAATAATATTTTACTTTTCAAGTTAACTTAATATTATTGTTCTTTTTGTCTAAATAAGCACGGAAAAATAATTTCTTTTTAGTAAGTTTTCTCCTTTATCATATCAATAAATAAATCTCATAAAAATGTTATATTTGGAGAATTTGAGTTTTCATAAATGTTATATTTGTTGAATAGGTTAATAAAAAATAACTTTAAATACAAAAAGTGAACTATTACACTGAACAAGATTTAAACACATAAGTTATTAGTTATTAGATAAGTAAATAAATTTAAATGGATACTAATACTAATAGAAAAATGATAAATGCATAGTTATAATTTGAAAAATTAGATAACCAACCAACCATGAGAAGAAAAATATTGAAATAAAGTAAAAATATACCGGCCAAAATATGAATTTGGCATATATTTATATAACTTATATAAAAAAAATTGACAATTAATTCTAAATAGAAAAGTTCAAGATACACTTATAATTTGAGACTATACGTTATCTTTTAATTACATGATGTAAATGATAGAAGTATTTTTCTTGAATCTAACTATTAGATTAACTTCAATTCTTAATAAATTCTTGGAGAGACTTTAGAGAAGAAGACTTGGGGAAATTTTGGGGATTTGAGTGAATGGGGAATTTTGAAGGGTAAAATCAATTATAGGGATTTAGAATGTTCTAGAAACAACCTAGTTTAGGTGTTAAAAATGTATGAAGAAACTCAAATAACCCTGAATGAAAACTCTATGTTAAAAACCCTATAAATATTATAAAGTTCCTCCATTATTAATTTTGGTATTGATAAATGAGACATATAAATAGAGTGTATTAAAAAGAATGAAAATGTTAAATTAGTATTAAAAAAGTTCTTCTTATTTATAAGTTTTTATTTTTAAAATAAATGAAAAAGCTATAAAAAAAAATTATTATCTTATGGAGAAACAAAACCAGTAAGACTAATCTTTGAATTAGTATCCACAGATCAAAACAATGATAAGGAAGTAGAAAATATTGTTCAAGACATAAAGTTTCACCTCATATAAATAACATCAAAATGACAGCAACAGTAAATTCACCTTGATGGATAGGTTTTAAAGTCTAAATTACTAATAAAACTTTTTCTCTCTTGTACATTTCATTGAAATCCCTTATATCTTTATGCAAAGCTGTTTTCTGTGGTAGGACATCTTACAAATAGACAGAAGTTGGCACTGCAACACTTAGTAATTGAGCTGCAATGCTGACTAGCTCGTTAGAAGGCGCAAGGCAAAATGTGGATATAGATAAGTAGTGCTAAAATTTGAGATAAAAAGCTTCTTATTAACCTTCACCAACTACATGAAAACCACTTGCATAATTATCATACTTAGACTAGCTTAGTAAGTACAAGCACCACTAAGACATAAAATATAAACTTATTACAAGTATAACTTATAAAGCCAATTGTAGAAAACATAAACCCCCAAGTACACTTTCATATATGGTGTACTAATAATATAATCAACCTTTGCTTATAACATCACCATTATCCTTTTCGTTTATACCGTCAGCATTCTTGACTTCTTCAGTAGCACTTAATTCTTTCTTTTCCTCGCGATCTTTCTCAGCCGCCTTTGCTTTCTCTTCTTCCTCAGCCTTCAATTTTGCTTCCTCTTTTGCAATTTCAATAGCTTTAAACAATCTCTCCAAGCAAGTGTCTGCATTTTCCTTTGAAGACTTGGGCATCAAATTCTCAGCAATATCAGCAGGAGTCATATTAGTATCCTCCAATAAGCGGCGAATCTCAGGAAAGTGAACATGAGATTCAACAACGTCAAGATAATTATGTGCAAGAACTTTGAACGATTCAAAGCAACAGTAGGATAGGACAATATGTTTATCCATCCTTCCCCTCCTAATTAGAGCAGGATCAAGCTTCTCCACATAGTTGGTAGTGAAGACGATAAGCCTTTCACCGCCAATAGCTGACCATAGACCATCAATGAAGTTCAAAAGTCCAGATAAAGTTACCTCACTTTGCTTTTCTTTCACCTCTCCTCCCTTTTTCATCTTCTCCTTGACGGCATCTTCCTCATTTTTATCTTTATCTTCCGCATCTTTCTTCTTATTATTCTTCTCTCGTTGACCTGTAAGGTCAAGGGAACAATCAATGTCTTCAATCACAATAATAGATTTACCTGTAGTGTCTATCAGCAATTTTCTTAGCTCGGTATTGTCCTTAACCGATGTCAGCTCAAGATCATAGACGTCATACTTCAAGAAATTAGCCATAGCAGCAATCATGCTAGATTTACCCGTTCCTGGAGGACCATAAAGAAGAAAACCACGCTTCCACGCCTTGCCAATCTTTGCATAATAGTCTTTTGACTTGCTAAATGTTTCGAGATCATCTATAATCTCTTGCTTCTTCTTTGGATCCATGGCTAGAGTATCAAATGTTGATGGATGCTCAAATACTACTCCACTCCACATCCTCCCTCCCCTGTATCTATAACCACCTCCATCTCCCTTATTGTTTGTGTACAGCTTTCTCTGTCGTTCTTTCACGGATATCGCCTTCCCTTCATCTAACACATACTTCAAGTACGAATTTGTGATAAGGTCGCGATTCTTTTTGTGAAACTTGAGCTTGAAATACCTCTTCTCATCCTCCCTATACAAAGATATTGTTTGTCTATTGGCTGGTTTTTGGCTCGAAATCCACCAAACCTTCTCGCCTTTATATTCATCGGTTATCTCCTCATGATCATCCATGGTTAGGACAAGAGATTGACCATTTTTCGCTGCGTTGGCTTTGAGGCGCTTAGCTTGTGTGCTCGAGTTCTTGCTAAGGTACCTTTCAATCGTTACGTAAGCTTTGCTCCGCTCAAACCACCCTTCTGTTTCAAGTTCATAAAAAGTAATGTGCATATAAGGATAGAAATAGCTCACAAGTTTATCGGTATACTTCCTAATATGACCACGAAGTTCGTGAGGAAAATAGTTCTGGTACATGGTCCAGGTGAACATGATTGCTGCAATGGTTGGACCCAACTGAGTCCAAACATCTTGCATCATCTTGAAGCTATTAGGAGTATTCAAAGTGTATGTGAATGTTTGTTATGGCCTCCTATATATAGAAATCACCAGAGTGGGCGTGCACAATGCCTTTAAGAAAATACAGAGAGACATATTGTGTCATTCTTTTTTTGATAAACTAAAAAGGAAAGTATATCACATAAATTGGGACACGGACCTCTCGACCTGATTCGAGATTCAACTCCCGGGTCGGAGTCGGAGTCGGATCCCGATCGGGGTGTTGGGTCCCGGGTCAGGATTCGAGGTCGGATCCTAGGTCGAGTGTCGTGGTGGGGTTCCGGGTCGGGTGACGAAGTCGGGTTTCGGGTTGAGAGTCGAGGTCGGATCGGGTCCCAAGTCAGGTGTTGGGTGTCGGGGTAGGATCCGAGTTAGAAATCGGGTCTCTGATCGAGTGTTGGGGTCGGGTCCCGGATCGAGAGTCGGAGTTGGGTCTCGATTTGGAAGTCGGGTGCTGGGTCGGGTCTTGAGTCAGGTGTTGGGGGCGGGTCCCAATTCAAATGTCGCGTCTCAAGTCAGGAGTCGAGGTCAAGTCCTAAATCGGGTCTCGGGGTTGGATCCTGAATCGATTATAGGGCGTGTACAATGCCTTTAAGACAAGATAAAATGACCTATTTTGTCATTCTTTTTTTTACAGACTAAAAAGAAAAGTACATCACATAAATTGGAACCACGTTTCTATTGCCAATGTTGAAATACTGTTCATGTCCTGATTAGTAGACTTTTAATTCATATATAATTAGGTCCCTTGAGAACTAGGAAGGTTAAATTAAGATTAACATCCAATAATGCATATGAACATTTGTCTTCTTCGAAGGGGACCATATATATAAGATGTCATTGTACTTACGTATGGACGAGCGAATTATGACCCATATATATCATCTAAAATAAGATGTTTTAAATCATCTGGTATTCGGTATACAAATTCACATATAAAGACGGGGTGAATCACAAACGTTAAATCAAAAATTAAGGTTAAGTCATTCAGGAAAATAACATAACGAGGACTATAGATATCAAGAGGAACAATAAAGGAAAAATTAATACATTTTAATAAATAATTACTGATTTTAGTGATACTTTTTATTTATTACCATTTATAGTAATTCATATCAATACTATAATAAATCTGCAATATGTATTAAAAGTGAATTATGTATGCAATATATATGTATTATAACTGTTTTAAAATATATTATGCTTGTTTGGTAAGAAATTTACACATTATATTAAAATGTGTGATAAATGTATTATCCATCAATAAAACTTGTATTATATGTGTTTTATAAATTGTTCTCTTAATATGTATTAAAACTGTATTATAAATGTATTAAAAGTGATTAAGTGAAAAAAAATATTATTACTATAAATAATAAATATTTTCTTAATATAGTACTATATTTATGTAAGTTTCCCCGAAAAATATATTAATTGGGAGGAAAATCGAACGAAAAAGTTAACCTTGAACAAATTAAAGTATATTTGTTTGTTAAACCAAGTCTTCCAACAAATTATTTTATTAAGTCGCCCCTTTGTTGGTACCAGCTAGCATTAAGTAATTGTCTTTGTTTAAATTAATATAATACATATAAGACGACAATTTGTGTTTAGGTAAAGCAATTGGTAAGTACAGCTTCCTGGAAAATGCACTTTCATCAATGTGTTAAGTATCTTGACTTACGATAGTCATATTGATGTCAGGTCGATCATTCTTCGTCGAAAAATTATATTATGTATATAAATTATTGTGTCGAAATATATAGGTCAAAAATTATTTCTTATAATAGTTTTCGCTATTATTAACAGTTTCCTAGAAGCTGCTTAAGGTAAAACACAGTCATGACTCATAAAGTAAAAATATCTTAGACTTATAAAATATTGGTCTTTCTAAACTATGGCATGCGCCATGCATACTATTTCATAGGTAAGGTAACTTCCATGAAAATGTTAAATACCTCGACTTACAACGGTCTTTGAAAATAATAGTATATACACCGTTTGTTTTAGTTTATTTATCTTACTTTCATTTCTATTCTGTTTTAAAAGGAATTTCTCTTTCGTTTTTCTTGGCAATTCTTTAATTCTAACTTTATGTTTGAGATCATAACAATAAAGGGTATTTTTGTACTTTTAAATAAGTATTTTTAGCTTAGGTCCACAAGATTCAAAACCAAAAAAAAAAAAACATAAAATCAAAGAAACTTTAAACTAAGTCAAAACTAGAAAAACAAATTAAAATGGATGGAGTACTAAAAAATCAACGTACAATGATATTACTAAACCACTAGAAATTAGAGCAAATGTGTACTATTAATCAGTGTTTCAAAGATATTTTTGGGGAGTCCTAGGGCGGACGAACCAAAAATGTTTAGGAGTGCAAATTAAAGGTATATTTCTTTTATATAGAAGGGAATAGAGAGGAGCTTAGGCTCAATCGGCAAATTGACTGATTTACCCTTCTACTTTAATTTTCTCTATTTATGTTTAGTATTTTCTTTGTTTCATTACTTGTCTAACTTTCTTTTATAGTATGTCATGTATTATATATATATATATACTAGATATATGAGCCCGTGCCAGTACGGGCCCAATATATGTGACTGATTCTGTCCTAATTTATGTGCAATCGATAAAATTTGGAGAGCTAGTCAATTTTTAAATTTAAAAAAAATATCTTAAATTGTTAATTATTGTCACTTATTGTATTTTCATAATATTTTAAATTATATATTATTTCATTTGTTCAAATTTATGTGATATGGATGAAATTTGGGAGTCAATCCAATTTTTATATGATTTTCAAATATTTTAAGTTGTAATTTATAGTTTTTTTACGTAATCTTTGAAAAAAAATATTATATTTATCACTCTATCATTTTAAGATCTTTTTAAAATTCCTAATGAAATGCTTCATAGCAATATATATATTTCTGATTTATTTTGAATCATAAATTTCAATGATTTTCCTTTCATTTTTAAATGTTATGATGAATTTAATACCATCACATAAATATGAATAAATAGAATAATATTTATGTAATAAATATTAGTAGTTGATAAATATTTATAATCAATCCAAATGTATGATGTTCATGGACAAATCCATGTATAAGTTGATTATAGCAAGAAACTATTTTACTCCCTTCATCCATTTTTACTTGTCTACTATTAATATTTATTTATTAAGTTTAAAACCAAAATATAATTCAGAATTTTTTTATTTATTCTTGGTATTAACTATAATTACTTTTAATTCATTTTTCAAAAACACTTAATTTATTATATTTAAGAAATAATGCATTAAATCAATACTTTATTTTACTATACTCCTCAAATAGTATGGCAAGACAATACAAAATAGCTATATGATGTCACATTTATAACTTGAAAATGGAACGTTGTACTCATCTTTCTAAAATGACTGCAGAAGCAGCGCGTGGGAAAGCGCATACAAAGTAGAGCTCATATTTTCTACTTAGAATAATATTTTGTGAAGAGAAATAAAAAGACTCAATAGTGAGTGCGTGAACATAAAATGCAAATGGGTCCACTTTTATCCAAAACTTAGGTCAGTTGAAGGGATAAAAAAGATATGGCTTGGTTTTTTGGACTAAAAAAGAAAAAGTACAAGCTGTCAAACAGTTAAGTACAATTGGTAAAAACAATATAATTTTAAAATTTCCAAATTGCCCCTTGGCTACAAGCAGGCATGTCATCCATTACATGTCTGCTTCTAGCCATTTATATATAGTACTAGATACGTGCGCCTGTGCCAACACGGCCCAACATATATTACCTATTTTGTTGTAATTTATGTGGCACGAAAGAAATTTGGAGAGCCACTCAATTTTTTAATATATATTTTCTAAAGAATTAAGTTTTTAATTATTGTAACTTATAAAATTGACATGATTTTTAAATAATATGCTATTTTCTCTGTCCCAATTTATGTGGCACGAATAAAATTTGAAGCGTTTTATTTGTGGTACTTTTAATTTTTTAAATTCAATGACATATGTTTTTTTACTAATAATATTAATGATCTAATATTTACATTAGAGATAAAAAAGTGATTTACAGATAAAAGATAGAGAAATAAAATAATTAAACGTATTACTTATTAAGTTGTACTTATTTGGTATGTTCTTTTTTTATATTTACCTATGTAAACAAGGTTTTCTCAATAATAATAATAATGGCCTGCCCCAACCCAACCCTAACGGGCTAGAGAGTTAAATGGGTTAGGACGGGTTGGGACGGGTTGGCCCTTCAATCAAAAAATGGATAATATTGACCTCTTAGAAAGAGTATCGAACGTTGATGTTTGATGAACACGACATCAATACATACATAAATTCATTGAATACTTACAAAACAAAAACATAATAGCCAAGATAAAACATTAATAAGATTCATCCGAGCAAAAAACAACACATGATCACTATTTTCATAAACAAGACAATAAAGGAGAAGTGGAAAATTAGGCATAAAAACAAAAGTAGAAGAGGTCAAAGATTCATAGTTATAATGGAGTAATGAGTTTGGGCTAATAAGAAAATTTAGTGGGCTAATGGCCCTAAAATGTAAAAGATATGCAAAGAAGTTAGACTTGATTTTATATTAATATTTTAAAAATATTTATTGACAAAATATTAACAAATAAAACACTACTTAAAATATATATAATACATATTTTTAAAATTCTGGCCTCTGAGGCTTGCGGATTGGGTCTACGAGGCTAGCGGGCCAAATGAGGCTGGACTAAAAAGCTTCGTTCCTAAATGGGCTGAAAAAATTAAGCCCAATCCCACTTAATTCAAGGATTGGGTTGGGCCGGCCTAGCGGGCCAAGCCCATTTTGACAGCTCTACCAGTAAGCTAAGCAGCTAAATATGAGGAAAAACACACAGCTGAAGTACACATGTTGACGGTCAGCTGTGTGCTCTAGCCTCTTCTATATATATATATATTTGTGTGGTATCAATAAGGTTTCTTCTTCACACCCTACTCATTAGTCAATTATACTATAAAAATATATATATATTTTTGTGGTATCATTAAGGTTTCTTATTCAGAAATTACTCATTAGTCAATAATATTATAAGAGTATATATATATATATTGTGGTATCATTAAGGTTGCTTGGTCACACTCTACTCATTAGTCAATGATGCTAAATCACTATATATATATTATTGTGATATCATTAAGATTTCTTGTTCACACCTTATATTCATTGGTAAATGATACTGTAAGAGTATATATATTACCAAATAGTATCTCTAATAAAGGAAAAGAAAATAAAAAAGAAGAACAAAGAAATAAATAATAAAAATATTACTAAATAGTATCTCTAATAAAGGATAAAATGAAAAATGATTAAGATAGAAATAATAAAATTGTTACCAAATGGTATTTCTATTAAAGGATAATAAGGAAAAAAAATGAGAAAAGAATAAAAGAGAAAATAAAAATAATAAATAAGAAAAGAACAAAAGTAATTTATTTTATTTTCTTAAAAAGGTAAAAATATAGAAAGAGAGGAAAAAAATAAAAAGAAGATAAACTAACCAAAAAAAAGGATAGAAATAATAAAAATATTACCAAATGGTATCTCTAATAAATGATAATATGAAGAAGAAGAAAAAAGAATAAAAGAGAAAATAAAAATAATAAATGAGAAAGAACAAAAGTAATTTATTTTATTTTCTTAAAAATGTGAAAATATAGAAAGAGAAAAAAAATTAAAAAGAAGATAAACTAATAAAAAAAGTAGAAATAATAAAATTATTACCAAATGATATTTGTAATAAAGGAAAAAATAAAAAATAATAATAAAAGAGAAATTAAAAATAATAAAAGAGAAACTAATAAAAGAGAAAATAAAAATAATAAATGAGAAAGAACAAAAGAAAATTAATAATAGGACAAAAAGAATAAATGAGAAAAAAAGAATGGGGGTAGAGCTGTAATTATTTTTTAGAGAATGATATTTCTTGAATTACTTTGGATCGAGGTATGAACATTTAATTATTTTTGATTTTATGACTCATTTATGCAGTTTTCCTATAAAATTTGGTATAAACAATATGTATGAACTCAAGGCATCAACCTCTTATTTAACAAATTCTCTTAAGAATCAGTTGAATTTATATGACATAATATGTCATTTTTATCCAAATAACTCGTACAAATTTATAGTAATCATGTTGAGATAAATTGTCCAAACTCTTGAAAAAGATTGCATAATGGTGTATAAACTAAGTGCATATCCGAAAACTCAATCTATCTATATTACCTTAAAAGCATAAACTCCTAACTTGAATGTTAAATTACTATAATATCCCTAACTTAGGTTGTGACTTTTTCGATGAGTTCTGACTTTTCTGATAAGTTGTGACTTTTGCCAATGGGTTGTGATTTTTCGATGAGTTGTGACTTTTCCAAAGAGTTGTAACTTTTCCAAAGAATTGTGACTTTTTCAATAAGTTGTGACTTTTCCAAAGGGTTGTGACTTCTTGGAAAGGTCATGACTTTTCAGATAAGACATAAAAAAACACTTGTTCATACTACCCTTTGTTGATTATAAATAGAGGGGTTTCCTCTCATTTTCCAACCACAATTTTTTTTAATCTTCTACTTTTCTTCTTCTTCTTGCATTTTAAAAAACCGGAGTATGAGGTACCACTATTCTGATGAAGTAAATTGTTCTATCCTAAGAGGGTATATTCTTTAACCTCGAGTACTTGAGGAAAATAATTCTTATGATATAATAATTATTTTTTTGCTTAGTATGTACATTAGTATGTAATATTCCAATATGAAGTTAACATGATGTAATCTAAATTCATTTATTTTTGTTAACAATTTTTTTTATGATGTAGATATATGCTTCTGAATATTTTTTTCAAAAATTATTAAATTTCTCAAAGTTAGATAATTGTCACGATTTATTTTTTGATGCTCAATACAAAAGAATGACTTTATTTGTCAATGTTACTTATATGATTTAGATTGTCAGGAAGTTTGCTTCAAAATAGATATTTCTATATAAACATTGCCCTTTTATTTTATTGATTTACTATTTCTTAATATTTAAGTATTTTCGACGAAGAAAAGATTATATGACTTGTAATAACGCCAGTTGAAATTTGTATTAGTTTAATTTTTATTGTAGTCTAAATTCATTTATTTTTGTTAACAATTTCTTTTGTGATGTAGATATATGCTTCTGAATATTTTTTCCCAAAATTATTAAACTTCTCAAGAGTTAGAGAATTGTCACGATTTGTTTTTTTAATGTCCAAGACAAAAGAAAGACTTTATTTATCAATGCTACTTATGCTATTTAGATTGTCAGGAAGTTTGCTTCAAAATAGTTATTACTATATAAACATTGCCCGTTTGTTTTATTGATTTTCTATTTCTTAATATTTCAGTATTTTCAACGAAGAAAAGTTCATATGACTTGTAACAACACCAGTTGAAGTTTGTATTAGTTTATTTTTTTGTAGTAAAAATTCATTTGTTTTTGTTAACAATTTCTCTTGTGATGTAAATATATGTTTCTGAATATCTTTTCTCAAAATTATTAAACTTCTCAAGAGTTGGAAAATTATCACGATTTATTTTTTTAATGCTCAAGACAAAAGAATGACTTTATTTATCAATGCTACTTATGTGATTTAGATTGTCAGGAAGTTTGCTTCAAAATATTTATTATCATGTAAACATTGCCCTTTTGTTTTATTAATTTACTATTTCTTAATAATTCAGTATTTTCGACGAAGAAAAGTTCATATGACTTCTAATAACGTCAGTTAAAGTCTGCATTAGTTTAATTTTTATTATTTATTTAATAACTAATTTTTATGAGATATATATTTTCATTAATGCAAACATATATATATATATATATATATTTGGGTAGGTATTTATATATGTCACGAATGTATTATCAAGATATTCTAACTTCAAAATATATTATTTTAAAATTTTCTGAGTTATTTTTTTTAACAAAAAAAAAATCATAACAAATGTGAAAATATGTGAATATATATGAATCATTTAAAATTTATTATTAACAAAATAAATTTTATATTTAGTAATATGGAATAAACATTTTCATTTTGTCCCTACACTAAATTAAAATTTAATACCTATAAAAAATAGTATCATTAATTAAAAGTCCTATTTATTTATGTAAATATAAAATTTATTAGAAATTCTTCTATTGCACATTAATTCTTTAGTTATAACACTATAAATTCTCTTAGTTATTACAAATTATTGCAAATGTTATTCACATTCTTTTACACTCTTTAGTTATAATATTATGAATTCTCATAGTTATTACATTAATTATTTCTATCTTTCGTCTTTCCTTATATTAACTTTTGACCAATAATTTTTCATATTATTATACCGCCCCTATATATGTGATAACACAATATTGTTATTTTTCCTTGGACGAATCATGCTTGGTTGAATGAGTTGAAAATTGTTTACAAGTATATGAACTATATTTTTGTTGGGTGTAAGATAAACATGCGATAATATATATGATTTCACAGATAGAATATATTCTTTAATTTTAATTTTTAGTCTTTTCGGTAAAAAAAACGGAAATCTTTCTCAGTTAACTATGGACAGTCAGATAACTATCTTTGATTTATATACACAGTCAATCGAGAAGTCAAATATGAGAGCCAACAAAAAAAACGTCATCTATTATGTTATAACTTATAAAATAAAAATTAATATACAAAAATAGTTCTAAAAAATAAAATATAGTTGTTCTCCACATGTTTAATTGACATCTAAACATATTAAGTAGAATACACGTGCAAAACACATCTGGTTAGATGACAAGTAAAATACACAACAAATATTATCTATAAGATAATATTAGTGAGATACGACAAATTACATGATTGAATCTCATCAAATTGAACTAAATATATACATTATTTCATTTAACTAATAAAATTTTCATTGACCATCTTCATAGGTTCGTGTGAATAAAAAATATATATGATGATCCACATTGAACATTCACAAAAAAATCTGCAATATTATTTTGTGCAAAGCTTATTATTCAAATCTTCACTTAAATTTTCTGAATTGATAATTACGTGCAACGCACGTATCGAAAAACTAATATTTGTGATTGCATGAACATCAAAAAACGGACATTCTATTGTGGGACACAGCCTTAGTTCCTTAATCATATAATTTAAAGTCAAGTACTAATGCAACTTTAGTCTTTAAATAAAAACAAAATCCTTTCCACTTTCACAGAATGTAAATTAAACTATTCATCAAATATTCGTTAAATTTGTAGTCTCTCCCTATTCTCTGTAGGATTCAACTGTAACCTCGTTTGAGT
Organism: Solanum etuberosum; assembly: GCA_029582245.1. Lineage (NCBI taxonomy): Eukaryota > Viridiplantae > Streptophyta > Magnoliopsida > Solanales > Solanaceae > Solanum > Solanum etuberosum. The sequence goes on along the minus strand of JAJONR010002554.1, from coordinate 71,213 downwards.
TTACTATATTTGCATATAATTACTATTACATTATCTTAAGGTGTAATTTTGAGTATATCACCATCCTCACAAGCCACAAATGATATATCGAAACTATGAAAAGGGTCAAAATAGGAAAAACAAGCAGAAAAAAAAAAACAAAAAGACCATGAGTATCATTACATCATCTACCACTAAAACACACGTTTATGCTTTAATATGAAGAGAAAGAAAGTACCTGCGGTTAAAAGCTTGGGGATATTTGTGTCACTACTAACCACCTGTAACAAATATCTATCTGTATAACTAACTACATGACAGCTCAGCTAATCATTTACAATTACAACTTATACATCATCTAGCAACTTTTACTACAGACAACTGATATAGACGGTTAAAAACATTAGCAAAAAAATACAACATTAACATGATATTTTGTATTGCACATCTGTTCTATACACTACATTTAAAGGTCTAGGAGATGGATCATATAGCAACTCCTTGAGAACTTCGGATTTACTAATTTGCGTCACTTCCTCTGTTGCTTTGCGTCTTCTTGTTTAATAGACCTTGGTTAAGTACATTGTAAAAAATGATATAGCATTTGAATAGGGTAGCCGGAAACTTACATACAGTTGAACTAATAAAAGAATATAATAGAAAATGGCAAGTTGACAAGAATAAATGAACTCCTGCAGTTAAGAGAAGACAGAGAGTAAGAAATATTTTTTAGAATGTGTGCGCGCACAAAGGTAAGAGTAAAGAGTGATTCATGAGGAGTCAAACCTTTTTGAGCACCATCATTCCATGCAATTGAAGTGCAAAGTCAAGTAAAAGCAAAAATCCTATCTACAATTTTTGTCCGACAAATTGGACACTCAATGCAAGCCAGGGAACAAGACTTGCACACTGCAATATTAAAACCGCATCAGAACAGCCTAAATAACACGAGAGCACAATTAATGGAAGCAAAGAATTAAAATAGCATCTTACAACAAAAATGTCGGCAAGGAAGAAGCATTGCAGCAGTAGGTGACTCAAAACACACTTTACATATATGTGAATTTGCATCACCATTGCCCAAGTACCTGTGTTCTTTCTCCTTCATTTCTTGCATCCGAGCCTGGAGGTGCAAATGTAAAACATCACGGAAAACTCCCATATTTTTTTTTGGAGTCATTATGACACAGAAATAACAATAGTGAGCACCACCTTCTAGTAAACCGAAACAGTAAGATGTGATCCCTGAGTCTAGGGATGGCAAATGGGGCGGGGCAGGGTGGGGAGGGGTAGGAAAAAACATATATTGTAAGAACTTCAAATGAGGCAGGGAAGGGGGCCAGGTTGTTTTGGGCATTTGGCCCATTCTTTCATCTGACTATCTAACCTATGTTGGTAGCTTACTAAATACTACTCCCTCCGTTTCACAAAGAGTGGCCTAGTTTGACTTGGCACGGAGTTAAAGAAAATAAAGAAGACTTTTGAATCTTGTGGTCCTAAATTAAAGTTATGTCAAATGTACAAAATTTCCCTTTAATCTTGTGGTCTTAAACATGCCACGTGGAAAGCTGAAAGTAAAATGTTACCAAAAAAGGAAAAAGGTCATTCTTTTTTAAACTAACTAAAAAGGAAAGGAGGTCATTCTTTTCTAAACGGAGGGAGTACCAATCCTACAAGTTCACCAAAGAGATGGTGAATTCTATGGGTTTTAAGGGGGTGACGTACTTTGTCAATACTTATTTATTTTAGTGGAATCTATCTGTCAATTTAAGCCCCCCTTAAAATACAAAGAAAAAATGCAGACAGGAAGAGATGAACAAATTATTTTCCTTTATACCAAGGTAACCAGAAGGGGCACTTTTGTTCACTCAACATACAAATATAAATTGGAAAAACCATAAAATAATTGTATGAAACAAAGATATTAGTGATAAATACATAATATTCAATGTGCATGTATAGAATGACATATATATTAGATATAAATTTTAAAAAAGGACTGCAGACGCAATCAGGAAAACTGTTATATCGATCATATCACATAATGTTAAAAAGGATGTGAGAGTATTAGTTAGTTGTTCTTCATGTGATGTGTTTTAATTCAATATTAGAATGCTGTTGTGGGATCAGTGTAATGTCAGTAGTTTCACTATACTATAATGGAAATCTTCTGATTCTTGTCCAATACTCCCTCCGTTTCAAATTATGTGTCATGATGTATAAAAATAATTGTCACAAATTATTTGTCATTTTAGAAGTTCAAGACAAAATTATTTATTATTTTCCATTTTATACTTAGTAGTAATTATTCTTGAAGATTACGAACACCTCAATAGAGTAAATATTTTTAATGAAGAGAGATTATATTTTAAGATATAAATGAGGGTAAAATAGTCGCACACAAAAGCTCCTAATTAATGTTATCTTAAGGAGCGTGCAAAAGAGAAACACGACAAATAATTTAATTTGGCAGATATTGTATTCTAGATCAATTTCCACTGATTCAATAATATTGGAAAAATTAATAAAAGATTAAAACACAATACTCATCCTTTATGTTTAATAACAAGAAAAGCCAACAGTATTTGTTAATACCCAATCCTTTATGCTATAAAAATTAAACAGTTCTTTTGTTAGAAAGATTAAAGCATTGAAAAGAATAGGACTAACAGTTAATAGGGAAGGGGGGCAGGCGGGTTAAAATTTTAGCGGGTCAAAGCTTGACCTGCCCCCTCCCTGCCCTGCCCCATTTACATCCCTATCCCCGACTCTTCATCCTATTTACATAAAACATACTTTCATAATGTAAAACCCATTTGATATATTTACAGAAAGTAGCACTCTATATAACTTTATCTGTCAAAAATTAAATTTATTTGATTATTCAGCTTTTGTTAACTCTCCAGCAATATTTTCCCCAAAATACTTTCAAATTACCACTTTGATCTTCTTCCACAACTACTATTAGAATAAACAAGTATAAATAAACTACAACCCCGGTTTACTGAAGAAAGTTCCACACCAGAAAGTGAAGAATGTAGCTTACAGCTAAAATTCTCTCCAACTTTCGATTTTATGTAACATTTTACAAATGTTTACATAAAAGATAAACAACATCAGAAAGTTCAGATGAATGAGAAGGATATGTCAAACACTACATGCCAGACAAAGGTACAGATAACCGATCAGAAAAGGACAAGCTTAATTACCTTCAAGCGGGCAACCAGAGGTTTTTCCTTCAGAATCTCAGCAGCTGCATTTGTATGAACCCCGTCTTGGCTAACATCAGGGATGAGGTCCTTGTTGTCACCAACATTAATTTCTGGATTCATCATATTGCCTTCTCCACCTAATTGCCAGTCAGCTGCCAGTTTCAAGTCTTGCCTAGCACTATTCTCTTTCTTTAGTTGAGCAACAAGCACCCACATATTTGCCAAATCATTTTCCAAAGAAGCCTCCCTTTTCTTTCCCTCCTCTACTTTTTTCCTGTACTCATCTTCCACAATCTCCTTGTCAGCCAACGCAGCCTCAAGAACTGCTTCACGTTGTTTTCTTGCTTGCAACTCCATCTTTAGATCTTCAGGATCTAGGTCCCACGTGTCGAAGTCATCATGAATCACTCCTGAAACTTCACTTACTCGGCCAGAAACCCGGCCTCTACGCCCTGGTCTTATGTTTTCACCATGCTTTCTGCTACTAACGTTACCAGCTTGTGCATTGGAACTCCTAGAACTCGACATCTCTCGAGCAGCCAACAATTCTTTCTCCAGTTTTGCATTCTGTAATGAGAGCTTTGTGACTTCAGCAGCTAAATTTTTCAGCTCAACAGCAGCAGCAGATGCTAATTCTTTTGCGTATGAAGCTTCCTCTGACAATTTCTGGTTCTGCACATGCAGCCCACTGTTCTCCTCCGCAAGCTGAATATGTTCCAGCTTTAGCTTGTCATTCTCAACATCCTGCTCAAATTGCAAAACATATTAGAACCATGATATGAATTCAAATAAATCATGTACAACCACATTAATGTTCCTGTACAATCATGAAGGTCATTAAACAAAGGCTCTCGAGATTTAGTCTGATAATTGGGGATAATCGAAGCCATAGAAGATCAAAAGTTTAACACACAGATTCATGAAAACTTTTATTTTCATTAAATACTGAAAACATAAGAACTTAAAATACCAATTCATTCTCAAAAATAAACCTTAAATGCCAATTTCATCAAGAAAACACAAACTACAGAAAGTCAATCACAACAAAAATAATGTGTTTAGGCGACATGCATTGGATTGTTTTGAAGCAAAAACTTGAGTCTCAGAACAGCTAACAATGTCATAGAGAAAAAGGTAAAGCTTGATACATTAACTTAGGATAAAGAGAAGGGAGAGAATAGGCACACTCATCAAATCCATTAATCAAATCATTTAAATTCCTTAGTTGGAGAAATTTTAAACTACTTATTATTCTGAAACATATTACAACAGGTTCTTTTCAATACTAAAATCCATCAACTTGGATAACACAGGTTTCTTCTTTCTTCATGTTTTAGTCAAACTTGTATGAAAGAAGATTTCTTAAACCTTCATATAGTCCTTGAATTCCTCTTATGTTTTATTTAAATCCAAGGCATGATGCATTCTGCAACATGTATTTAAACCTCAGAGGTAATCAGGCTATACTTGCTCCTGAGAAACCCCCACCCCAAGGAAAGCCATAACCAATTTTTTTTTTTTTTGCAGAAGATAAAAGATCCTCTGTTCATCAGATCAATAACTACCATCAAAAGTTACTATCCACCTCAAGAACTCAAGATGCAGACCAAATATGTCAGTGGACAGAAAGCTCTTAAAATCACCTGGGACTGAATTTTCCTTCTAAGCTCATCAATATATTCATCAGATACACATCTTTCTGATGAGGGATACGCTTGTTCTGCCTTGAATGCAGCTAGCTGCTGTTCAAGACGACAAATCTTTTCTTGTAGTTCCTTGTTCTCTAAGCACTGAAAACAACATAATATAACAACCAAATTATGCCTAGGAAAGACAATAAGCTACTCATTATAAAATGAATAGGGAAAGGTCAATATATTTAGCAACTAGGTTATTCCATTTGCAACAAGATATAATGCCTTGTTTGACCTTGTTCTGCAGCTGTTCCTGGAGAATCCGATTATCTGCAGATTTGATCTGCATCACAAGATCAAATTGTAAACAACTTAATCCAAAAAAATAGACGGTTACAAGCTTGTAACAAGAATGAGACTTTTTAGATTTTTTTGTTCAAGTGTACTTGACTGAGCTTTTATAGGGTAACCAACCTCAAGCTCAAAACTCTGCTCACTACATTGTGTCATCAATTTCATCAAAGTCTGTCAAAGATAGTAATATGAGACAAAGTACAGATCACGTAAGAGGTGGAGATATGTCCATGACAGTAGAAAAGGTTAACATGACATCACCTGCTGCATTTCGACGAAGGATGCATTTGCAACAGATGCTTTACCACTTTCAACAATATGTTGTTCCAACATCCTCATTTGCTTTCTCTTTTCTTGAATTTCACACTCTAAATTTTGAATCTGTCATAAGAATTCAGAACTACAATAAGTCCAGATACAAAAAAATATTATCTACTGAAAGGATTGAATGAAAATTTTGTCTCCATGTGCTTCAGACAGCTGCAATTGCATAAGGAAGAAGCAAAATAGTCAGAATGAACAAACTGCTACATCTTGTGGTAGGTCATCAAGCATTCAAGATCCTAGGAACTTTTTTTTACAAGCGTGGTGTCTGGGCCAGCTTGTGTGCACTGACTAATTCCACGTGATACCTTTCACCTCGCACCAGCAACAGGTACGGTAACTCTGCCCACCAAGGCTAGGACAAATGGAAAGAAATCACCTAGAGTTTTGTCTCTGTAGGGATTTGAACTTGTAGGATCCTAGGAACTTTAAAGATCAAAGATACCCCATTGTTACTAGTGACGCTTCTAGAATTGACTATTTTCCACAGCTGAAACACTAATATATACACATGACTTTCTGAAAAGCATCATTGACAAATTCATTGAAGTTTTTCTAAACATCAGAAAATTGAAGACCTTACAAGAGATGCAGAATGCAAAACCTAGTGATATCACATTCTAATTTCTATAAGTGACTCGACAAATCGTTTAGTCCGGGCAGGAAAAGCACTCATAAAATTATCAGTCTCATTACAACTTGACCAGCAAATTGTTATAAAACATTTGAGTCCAGAAAGACAAAAGAGTTACTTGTGTTTGCGAACTCTCGGGGTCATTAACAGACTGCTCAACCAGGCGTTTCAATGTACTGGTGCTGAAGGCAATCTCTCCAGCAAGCATCTTGACTTGCTCAACTAGGAGGTCCATCTGATCTGACATTGAAATTCCTTCCTATAATCAAATAAAAAGACAATCAAATGAAAAAAGAAAACAAAAATCAAAACCTGATAAACGAGTAAAGGGCAATAATGTTGCACCTTTTCCTAGAAGCTTTACTATCTAAACACACTACAGAATTGACTGAAAGCTTAACTACCTAAGCTCCATTCAAACATCAGAGGTACAGGAAACTCAAATCTACATGTGCAATACTGGACTTGAAGTAAATGTAGTATAGCTATTGGAATTAAATAACTTCTCATTCCTAATACAAAATGATGAGCTTGCTGAGTATTTCGGCATTGTAACTTCTTAATTCACAAGGAATATAAATGCAGACACATCAAATTGTGCAGAAAGACAAGATCTTAGAAAGCACTCGCAGTAAACTTCACAACATAGAGCTTAAATGACAAACTAACATCATATGTTAATGACAAATCTTTGAAATCCACCAGAGCATTAACATTAGCAATATTAAGAATCACTGTGGTAGTCTTCTCCCCTTAAAGGTTTTAAGAATGTGAAATTTAGAGAGGTAAAGACCTATGGGAAGTTTTAAACCACAGGAAAAAAACAATGATATGTTCACCCACCTGAGCTGATTCAGTGATTGCATTCCCAACCTGAGATATATCATCATTCCACTTGCTAGAAGATCTTCTGTGTTTGGGATCAGAAGTATCTGCTGAAGGGTCTTTCTGATTCTCGCCATCTATAAGCATAGAACTATCCATCTTCTGATGGAAGAGTAGGGGGAATAAGGATAGAAGATCAATACACAGGAAAATATATTTTATCCTAGATAACATATCATATAATCTGCAAGAAAAGAATAATATGTAATATAGCTATTCCTTAAATACTTTGAATTTGAGAAAAGAATAAAAAGAAGAAAAATGAGAAAGAGTACTTTTACTTCCCTGAAATAGAGGGACAGCATTAAACTGGTAAAACAGATGAAAGAAGAAAATTAGTGCATGCTAAGTGAAACTATACGTAGTACCTAACTAAGCTACCGGCCAAAAGTCTTGTGAAAATCAGAAAGTATGATGCATCTTCAAGATTTAATCGAGGATAGGATTCAGAGACCATCTACCGATGTACTTGAGTGGCAAAGAACAGCATAAAGACACAGAAGTCATGATGAAAGGAAGAGCAGCTTACATCATCTTCAAAAGGAGAATGGCTCCTCTGATGCCCAGCAACATCACCCAAATACCCAGGGATTGAATTCTTTGAAGAAACAAGGATCAGTTTAGTTAGCCTCTGTATCCGGCTCATTAAAGCTGCCTTGGCTTCCTCCTCCTCTTCCAATCTTGATTGCATTTTCACTTGACCTTCTTCTAACTGCAAAGGACCATGAATAAGTTATAAGCCCCAGAACCCAATTACAGCCAAAATTCTAATCCCCAAATGCTTATAAAGCAGAGATGTCTTTAAGCATATAGTTAGTTGAGCACACATTTCTGATCTTTAGCGGTAGACAGACTTCACATATGTAGCTTGAAAAGTTACCTGCTGTTTCAAAGTCATAAGTTCTACAGGATTAACACCGACAAGCATCCCACTTCTTAGTTGATCAAGCTCTTCTTTGAGACATGATATTTCCCTTTGATATTTCTTAATCAGGGATTTCTCATCAATAATCTGAAAGAGAGATATATCAAGCTTTATCCTTCACAACTTCAATTCCACAATATTTAAATAACAAACAGAGCAAACCTTGTTGCGTGATGCATAAATCTCCACACGTTTAGCCCTGCTTGCAAACTTCAGCGTATTGTGTGTTTCCTCCATATTGCTTGATGCAGGAGTAACAGTACATATGAGCTACAGAAGACATGAAAGAAGAGGTAAATTAGACCTATCTGTAATCTCCTTAGGTCTTATCAAGCAACAGGAGTATCAGGTGAGAACAGATGAAACGAATTTAGGAGTAATAGATGCATATCAAATAAAGCATTACAGCTGAATAAAGATAAGAAAGGTCAATGAAATGGAAATGTATTGTATATCTTCATCATACTCACAGACACATGTCCATGCCCACTCAGTGAAGTCTGGAGCAGCCGAGTAAGTTTAGAATCCCGATAAGGAACATGAGATGACTTCCCTTCACTCAATTTTCCAATGACCTATGCATGATTGCAGAATCAAGGTGTCAAACTGAAACTGAATAAACGTATAAAATTCTAGTCTACTCGTCAGCTAGCCCCAATGCAAAATAATGATAGATCATGAGCATAAATAATTTGTTGAAAGCCAAGAGAAATGATTTAGTTATTGTTAGAACATTAGATTCATTTCATGTGTTTAGGTTAGTCGAATAGAATATTCTTTCTAGTTCTGTCTCAATTAGGAATCTAGATATTTAGGTAATTTCCTCGTTTCATTTAGTCTCAATTTGCCTTATTTCTCACAGCCTCAACTCCTCCATGTGGAGCCCTCTTGTTGTCTACAACCAATTCAATAGTGTCTTCTCTCTTCTTTTTATTTTTTTTGTGATGAAAACCTAGAGGGTAAATAGTCCTCTCTTTTTTTCTTCTATTTTTCACATAATTGAGATATCACAACAGAGGGTAATATGCAACAGTTATAGCAAAATTACATAGAGACCATTAACCACTGATGGTTTAGTACTTACAGTTCCAAGAGTCAGAAGACTTTTGTTGATATATGATCCTTCCTTTCTCCGCAATCCCGTTGTTTCAGTTTTAGAACTCTCAGATCCAGCTAAATCAATCAAGTTCTAATGGGAAAAGCAAAAACATTAGATGCTATGATGCACTGTTGTTTAACACAGAACACACAAAACCAGTAGCCGTACAAGCTGTGAGAAGACCACTCCATCATATTCGTCTCCATGAGCGCTACTTTCAATCATCTGCACAATGTGTAATAATGTAGACAATGAGACATGATTACCAAAACCCAGTAGCAAATATATCAATTAAAATGTCTACACTAGAAGAGTAGAAAAAAAGCTATTAAGGAACATAAAACCAAAGTATTTAGCTATTTGGTCCAAATTCAGTAGCAGTTACAGATTGAAGACTGGATATCAACAATCAATATATGAACCACGTCACTGCTTTCAAGAAAGCAATGTCACAAGGAATGGACCAAACATAATTGACAGTTTTCGATAAGGCATAATTGACAGTTTTTCCAACGTAGTATTCACGGAACAAAAAAAAATAATTAGTTACTGCTCCAACAGTTTTTTATCCAATATTCTAATAGTGCTAATTGGATAAATGAACCTCAACACACAGTTGAATCCCATAATCCCATTTCAGCAGAAGCTTCTTCCCAACACTGTACCGGGATTTGATGTTATAGGAAAGTTATTCTCATTAGTTCTTTACAGATATTCAAGTTTATATAATGTTAAGCAATGAATAAATAAGACAAATAAGAAAATTATATATATTTGGGATGATTTTGAAGGTCTTCATTCAATAAGAGTTTTTCATGCAACTTTCTAAGAACTGGCAGATTCTTTTATCATCATAAAACTTGGAAAACAAACAATTTTGAGATTATGCAGAGGAACAAAATTATGTGGGTTGACAGATTAGTCACCCTGCGAAATCAATTAAGTCACAATAAGACATTGTCTAGTTCAAACTTCCGTTGTTTTTTGATAACCAAAAGCTCAACCTTCCACAATTCCATCTCCAATTCTAAACAAAAGAAGGCATTTTCCATCCCAATGGAATAAAAGTTATCACACAAAGTTGACACTAAAAAAACAACAAGAAAAATAAAATGGAGCATTTTATTGAAGCACTAAAAGTTTTATAGGTCTATCATTCAAAGGCTGCGAAATGGCAATTTACATATATATATATATATATATATATATATATGGTTAGCAATTTAGGCTCAGAAACAGTCTCTCTCTACCTCCACGAGGTAGGGGTAAGGTCTACATACACTCTACCCACCCAGGATCCTCTTGTGGGACTACACTGAGTATGTTATTGTTGTATGGTTAACAATTTAGGTATCATATACTCTGGATATCAGCTATTATCCAGTCTATCCTTTCAACAAAAATTGAAAGAAACCCAAGTTTACTAGAAAGAGTGACCCAATAGACCAGTAGGTCAAATTCTCCCATCTTACGGAAAGTTATCCATAATTACACACAGCAGCTTGCATTCCTTTAAAAATAAGTGCATGACATAGAAGTTTCTAGTTGCAATAAGCAATACATAACAATGAACCATCATACTATACTCACCAAGGTAAATATTGTGTGACTACGGCTACTAAACAAGTTGAAATTGTTTGAACCAACGTGTCGATGCTCTGGAATAGGCAAATGGTAATCAATATCAATATAGGTAACAAGAACCATGGCTGTCAACAAAAACAGACCTGAATAGCTTACACCAATTACCTTCCCCTGCAGCAATGAAAGAAAGTGCATGCCCAGGTGACAAAACAACTTCTTCCTTTATACCTTCAACATAAGTACCCTGCACATACATTGCATGTACAAAGAATCAAGCACTACAGAGCAACATATAAAGTCAGGACTTTGGAAAGCAACATTAATATCTCTAATATAGATAGAAGAACTTCACCAGAAACATCAGGATTTGGTCCGAGGCTATCAGATATAGGACTTGTAGAATTTGAAATAACATATGAGGAAATCAATGATCTCAACCTTTTAAGCACTTCAAACTTAATATGCTAGCTTCTACTTCTTATTTATTACTTTTGAGAAATAAAGAGGGTAGTCATATTGAATTGATATCATATATAAATCTCAAACATATATGACGTGCTGGGAGACAAGTTTCTTGATAATTTTCTATGATTTCTCGGAAACAATCATCTGTAGGAGTACTGTGCTATTTTCTCTTCCTGAATCATTCTCATCTTCAAAAACAAACATCAAAGGAAAGAGATCAAACTACCAAAAATAACTCCTGGAACAGGTCCTTTTTTAAAACAAATAAAAACTCTTGCTCAATAATCCTGCAATTTCCCTGAACAACAACAACTAGTACTATTAGCAACCAATACCTGATTATCTTCCCTGACACGCAGATTCTGGCCAGTTGGATCCAGCAAGTCATTGATAACCTGGCATCATAACCATGACGAGCATGCACACCAACTCAAGTTAATATTTGGTACGAGAAATTAAACAAGTATGCCGCAGATAAAAGCATACAGAGAGATGATAAATCTACTTCAGAAATCATTTCACAGTGTATATCAGCTGTCTTTTATGTTACAGGAAGAAGGGAATCATAAATTTCACCAACACTCTAAAGATGGATACAGCCTCTGTAACAAAGGATGCTCTTTCAGTACAATTAATTTTTAATCTTTCTAGTTCAGTGCCACTTTCATCATATTTATAAGTAGATGGCTAATGTGTACGATACAAACCTCATTATAGATTTCAAGATATGATACGCGAAGTAAGAACTCGCATCCAGGAGTCTGCAAGACAATTTTTAAGATTAGTCACACTTTCTGTTTGGACAAGTAAGAGTAAGTCACGCCTTCATAAAGGCATTCTAGAATTTTAAACAAGAACTGCTATCAAGCTTGAATAAAAGTGAAGAAAGGCATGCGCCTTAGAGTCATGCTTGAAGAGAAGCGTGGATCAAACTTTTAAATGAACATGTAATTTAAGCTGACTTACATCTTGAATGATGCTAAAAACATCCTTTATTGCCAACGGAATTATACCTGGAGAAATATGATCTCCCTGTAGGAACCAATATCTTAAATTAATATGGTGATAAAGAAAACTTTCGGTTGGGAAGGGGTGGGGGTGGGGTAGGGGGGATAAGGATAAAAATGAAGCAATACTTAATTAACCATTAATTTCATCAATGCTACAGACATAAAAATAACACTGTATTCTTAAACTAAGTTCTTTTTTATTTTTATAATATATATATATAACTGTAGAAATGCACTCAAGGGGGTGGTCTAGTGGCCAATGATGTGGATTGAGAACCATGAAGTTCAAGTTCAAACCCCATTAAAAACAAAAACACTAGGTGATTTCTTTCCATCTATTCTAGCCTTGGTGGGCAGAGTAACATGTTTTTGGTGGGAGGTGGCAGGTGCCTCGTAAAACATGTCGACGTGAGCGCAAGAGGGCCTGGACACCACGGTTATCAAAAATAAATTATATATAATTGTGGAATCGGGGCCAGCTTGCCGCCTCAACTAATTTATTTTACAAGGTACCTACTACCTCTCACCAGCACAAGTATCGGGTAACTCTATCCACTAAGGATGGGGAAGAAAGCACCTAGTATTTTGCCTCCGCTAGGATTTGAACCTGAAACCTACTTTATTGACCACTAGTCGGGCCTTTAGGAGCTTTTATAAGGATATATCCTTAATCTAATTTGGGGGGAGGGGGTGTTCTTGGCAAATGAAGGATCAAAATGAAGTAAATACTAAGTTTGATCGTCCAATTTAAACAATGCTACTGATATAAAAGTAACACAATGTTCTTAGACTAACTTTTTTTTAATAAAGAATTTTTTTTTAAGTGTGGTGTCAGGACTAGCTCACGCACACCTCGGCTCATTCTACAGGGCATCTGCTACCTCCAACCAGCACAAGTATTGAGTTTCTCTATCCATCAAGGCTTGGACAGATGGGGAAAAATCATTGCTTCCACTAAAATTTGAACCTACGACCTCATGATTCTCAACCCACTTTCATTGACCACTAGCCCAATGAAATTATAAAGAAATATTCCTAATCCTAAACTGTTTGTATGGGATGCAGCATAAGTCAGCAAAGCTTCTGTGAAATTCAAGGAAAAAGGAGATATCCCAAAGGAATAACATACATGCATAGTGTGCGTCTTGCCACTACTTGTAACACCATAAGCAAAAACTGTGCCTGCATAATCAGCATATCTTGTGTCAATGAAACTGAACTGGAAAATGCAACTCGCTACACTCAAATAAAAAGCAGCCCAAGAATGTAGTCCCTTGGAACTGTGAGTCGTCTAGTACTAATAGTACATTCGGTGGATAGCTCGACTAATGCTAATCACTTGGCAGAGATTAGCTTTCTTCAAACAAGGACTTTGAACTGAATTATGTAAAACGAAATAACTCATAGACATGTTCTGTCTAGCTCAAAAGCTGACATGCTCGCAGATATTACACGTCGATCAATTATCATACCGTTAATGCCTTCCATAGCAGCCTTGACAACGGGTCGCGCAGCTACTTCATAAACATCCTGGGTACTTGTATCAGGTCCAAATACTTTATCTAGAAATCAGAATATGAAAAAGAAAAAAAAGTTAAACTTGGAATAGCCATCATAAAAGGCAATGCAGTTTCTAAGAAATGATCGGGGAAAATATTTAAACTCCATACTATACCCAAAATAATACAGTAAATTTTTCAAAGCCAGCAGAATCAAAATCATGAAAAGACTAAAAAAATGGTTAGAATTATACCAAAGGCATAAGCTGTTGCAGGATTATACTCATTGCGCACAATTTTATCACCGTCTGCATACCAGGCACTTTCATCGCCTTTCTGATATTCTCTTTCACTGCCACCACACGATAACACCAAATCCTTACCGCATTGTCAGGAAACTCAATTTCAAACGTCAAAACACCTCCAATAAACCAGTACACAGATCCAAATAAAATGAGCTAGATCTAGTATTTACCTCATTGGCCGAAACCTAACAGTCACGGAAATACTCTCTCCCGATCTGGACACATCCACTGGCTCATTAACCAACAACTCCTCAGCCGAAGGATAATTAACCGGCGAACGGTTCCCATGAGCTCGTGAATAAGCTAAATCAGTTCGGTTCCGGCTGGGAGTCATGGATCTGGAGCCAGAGCCAATAAACGATGTAGTTGAAGAAGAGACTGATCGAGGCATAAGACGACCATTCATGAAGGAATTTGAAGATGATGAAGACGAAAATGGAGTTGATTGTTTACGATATTGAAAGGGCGAGCTACTTCGTCCTCTAGACGAAGAAGCAGCCATTGACCGCAAAAGAAAAAATAATATTAACCAAATACTTGACTTGGTATCAAAGATAACGTCAAGCAACAATATATGCGTGCGTGTAACCGATCCAAGTTTCAGTTGAAGATGAAGAATGTGTCAGATGTCACATGCTGAGTATAGGAAAAAGGGACGAACATGTTCGATTTCTTTACCTTTTTCAGGCTAAAATGCCACTGTGGATGCATAATTTATCTTATACTTCATTTCTTCTCCTTTACAACCAACAACAACTGCACAGAAGACTGACTTTTTAACATGTGAGAGTAGAAGGAGACCAGTAGGGGGTTTGAATTTTATTATACTAGTGAGCACTATTTATTAGCTATAGTGGTTTTTAATTTAAATTTAATTTAAACTTGAGTGGTATGGGAGGCTCTCTTGTATTTGGTTTCTCTGTTTTCATGTTTAAAAAGAAAATAAACAAGAGACTTAGTTTCGGAAAAAAATCAATTTAACTTTTTAAGAAAAAGATTTTTTTAAAAGAGTCGTCATTTAATTTTTTAAGAAAACTTAAAATTTCAAAAGACTCAAACAAAGGAAATAAAATGAGGTTCGGGGTTTACATGTACACTTCAAGAAGGTGTTGGGCATTTGAAATACCCGCTAACGTGCGGTTATCCTACGACTCGACTAAAAATTTGACTAAGTTTGAAAATATTAATTAAGTAAAGAAAAACTCATTTTTTTATATTACTTGAAAGGAAATAGACTAAAAGATAATTTTAGGAAAATGATTTTTTATTAACAAAACAACCAATTAAATAAATAATTAAATAAGAACTTAAACTTCAATTAAACATAAAAATAAGAAATGGCGACTCTGCTGGAGATTTAATTAGGTTCTAACCATTAGACTGACTTGTTTATTTAACTAACCATTGACCGAATTTATGACGAAAAATTATTGAGTTTGTGTTGGTGAACTTTTAGTGTAAAAAAATTCAAATCAAATAGGAAGAATTACAACAATTTAACATGAATTTAGTGCTCAACTATGGACAACTATGAAGAACATGATGTTGAAGATTTTCAGAATGTGTAAATTTGTTTTTTTTTTTAAATTTATTTTTAACTTTTAATTTTTTATGTGGCATTAAAAATGAAATGGAATTCTGTAAAATGACATGGAATTTTATGTGTAAGCGATTGTGCTACACACACACATCGAATGAGAAAGAGGTTTAAAATATTGTGTTTTAGAGAGTTTAAGAGTTCAGTTGACAAAGTCGTGAGTATAAGGGTCCAACTGACGGATGGAGCCAAGTACAAGGACCTCCCAGGTCATTAACTCTTTTTTCTTGTCTTCTCTACTCGACTTTCTCTCTAAAAAAGATATGAATACAACTCGAGAAAGAATACAAATGAAAAAAATGGCAGCTCAAGAACATATTAATATGGACGAAGAAGCAATAGCGATCCTACAAACATGTATATGAACCAAGAAAATAGATATGAGCGGGTTAGGGAGGAGTTGTATAAATCTTTAGGAATGTCATCAATTGATAGTTTGATGAATGAAAATGAATAGGTCGATGACGATGTGCACTACAATTTCAACAATGATATACATTTAAATGAGAATGAAGAAACCAATGGAGAATATAATGAAGAAGTTAAGAGCAATGAAGAACACATTTTGGGAGATGACTTTGAAGAAATTGATGTTAATCGTGAATCGCATAATGCTTTCACCGAAGAGGATGTGGGTGCAGGTCCAATCTCTGAAATGTGATTTAGAAATTAAAAAAAATTATTTGCATTGTACAAAGAACATGCACGGTTGAAAGGTTTTTTTATAGTGAAAAAAGAAATTCCAACAAGATGGGTGGTAACATTGCTAGGTATATAACTTATTATTATAATAGGGATAGAAATCGCAAAACTAAGTATATCATAAAGAGTGACAATTGTAAAGCTAGGATCACTATTGTTGTTGATAACTATGATTTTTTCCCCTTTTGACGTGTCTCTAAAGTTGTTAATGAGAACAATCATGATTTGCTCTCTATCATATCTGGATTGATGGCTGGTCATATGTCGATTAATCAATCTTTGAAGAGGGATCTTGTAGCTCACGGTCGATATGAAATTAAACCCTGCAAAAACATTAAACTTGTAGAGGTTCAACGCGGTGGACAACAATTTTGGGTTGCACTCCAAAGGATTGTAGGAATTTTGAAATGCAAGAAAGGGATGCACAATCATTGCTTAACTTTTTTCATGAAATGCAGGTAAAATATATAAAGTTTTTATGTTCAATAGACGTTGATAATAGGGGAAGGTTGTGAAATGTCGTATGGGTTCATCACATTATAAGGAAGCTTATGAGCACTTTCATGATGCAATACATTTTAATACAACGTATCTTGTGAATCACTACAATATGTCATGTGCTTCATTTGTTGGCATCAATCGTCATAGACAATCAATACTACTAAGATATGCTCTCTTGCCTCATGAAATTATCGTTAGTTACAAATTATTTTTTAGTACTTGGCTTGAGACCATGAAAAACATTCATACATGTGCTATCATAATCGATAAGTTCTCGAGCATTAAGTCAATCATTGTGGAGGTGATATCACATACTATACATAGATATTACATTTAACACATATACTCGATGTTGCCTCTTTACTTAAGTAAGTTTTCTCATTCTAAAATTGCACGTGAAAATTTCAAGTTCATGGTCCTTGATAGTATTAGTGTTGAAAACTTTGATATAAGATGGAAAAATATATTACAAAGTATGATTTGCAAACGAGATATTGATTCAACAACCTGTTAAGAAGGAGAAATGAGTTTATGCGTAACTTGATCTATTTTTTTTGGATATGCTATCTACACAAAAAATAGGTTATGGATGAATTTTTTAATGGATATATTTTCGGTGAAAGCACCTTAAAGTTGTTTGTTTACCTATACAAGTTATGTCACGACCCAAAGTACACCCTAGTAGTAACATGACGTATAGGACCCCGAGAGACGCTATACATATCACTTATCATACATATACAATATAATGGAATCTAATAGAGTTTGAAAGACATTTTATATCATAAAGTAAGTTTGACAAAAGTAGCGGAAGTCTAACATAATTCTCAAAGCCACCTATTACATCATAGGAGTGATTGAGACGTAACACATACATCACATACACAATATGAAATAACAATAATAAAAGAGTCTCGGTCCTCGAAACATGAGGACTCACCAATCTTCAAAGTCTAAAGGGATCACTAGCCACGAGTATGGGAGGTAGGAGTGTCGGACCCTACATTAGTGAAATAATGTAGGCAAGAGTATGTGTTAGTACATAGAATGTACCAAGTATGATAGCAATGCATAGGATTCATGAAATCATGCTAAAAGGACTTTATATGACATGCAATGACCAAGCTAAATCATAAAATAACATGTTAGAAATCATAAGTCAAAGTCATGGTCAATGCAAGCTAAACATCTTTAAAACATATTTGAGATACTTCTAGAAGTAACCTTAGTTCATTAATGTGGGACGTTTGCCATTAACCGACATAGACCATGTGAGCTATAACATGGAATCCGGTGTCTATCCCATACCAAAAAGAGATTTCCTTACTTGTCAAGGTAAGAACCATAAACTTCTAGCTTAAGTGGATCCACTAGCTAATGTTTATCTAAGAAAAACCTATGGTGGCACATAGTTATGGGATAGGGAGATTGCTACTAGAAACCCGACCTCAAGCTACGGGAGAGCTTCCATCTCAATATCCTCTCGATCCTAAGCATAAATCCCATGGAATAGTCATTAATACTATACATCTTATTATCCATGGAAAGACATAATCAAGTAGTCAATCCAAGCTAGAATTCATTAGAATACTCTTTAATCTTGATTCAAAGTTTAGTTGAGAAAACCTTTCAACCCTATGAATCCTTCATGTGAGAAAAATCTTTCACATTCATGTTTGAGTAGTATGCGAGAAATCCTTTCACACAACAACAACAACGATGCTTCACTCTCAAAGCAACCTTAAATAATTTTCATCAATTTCATAAGAAACATGCATATCTTCATAGATTCACCTTTCTTAGTTCAAAAGCTTCATCATATGGTCAAAACCTAGAAATCATAGATTATGCATGGGTTCAAGTGAATTCAACTTAGAAACATGCAATTATCTCAAGTCATGAATAAAAAGACATAAACAATCAATTAGATCATAATTTAAAGGAACCCATGAGATTGAGTAAAAATCCTACTTTCAATTGGAGATTTAAACTTGTAAAATTAGAGAATTTAGGAACCCTATGGAGGAAAGAGCTCCATAGGTGAATACTATCATACCTTGATGTCAAAAGCCCACAATCAATGGAGAATTTGAAACCTGGACTTCTTCTTCAAGCTTTAGAGAGAGAAATATTTGGGGAAGAACTTTGAAGGGATTTGGGGAAATTTGAAGAATGATTTAGAATAGTTAGATTTTAGGATTAGAAGACTTATATAGGGTCTAGGATTAGGATCAAAACGACCTAATTTAGACATTAATCAATTAAGGAAAAGACTAAAAATCCCTTTAAAATAATTGTTGACCACCATCTACGGTTGGACCTACTACGGACCGTCCTGGTCGACCGTAGGTGGGGTTCAGGAACTAAGTTTTGGATCCCTAACGACAGGACCCATGTACGGTCTGTTGGCCAACCTACGGTCCGTACATGACCACCGTAGGTTCAACTTTAAGCTTTAAAAATTCCTCTAAGTGTGGGGGTTACCTACGAGGCCTATCTACGACTAATACATTGAACGACAAACCGTCCTGGTGAACCGTAAAAAGGGTATTGAAACTTGGCTTTTTAAAATATTACCCCTACCACCTACCGTTCCCACCTACGGCCCGTAAGTGAACCTACGGTCCATCGGTGGGGTCCGTCTATACAGACACCAGCTAAGAAAATCTGAAATTTTTTCTTCTTTTCAAATCTGAGGTGTTACAATATCTCCCTTGGGAACATTCGTCCTCGAATGATACTCAAGATATCATAAAGAGGGTAGGAACTAGATCTAACAGCCCAACATGAATGCAATCATATAAATGTACATATCTGAGGAGGAAAATCAACTCCAAATTAAAACATATCCCAAAACATCACCTCATGAGGTCTATATGCAATTCATACTCAAATGCACATGGACATGGAGAAATCAATCAAGTTAACTCATTTTCTCAAAATTTAAGCTTTTCATGAACATGCATAAATGAGGAAACATGGGAATAACTAAGATACATGAAATCCAAAGAGTAAACCATGAGGAACTAAATACCTCTAGCTAGAGTAGGAATGAAGGGAAAGAGATGAGGATAACGGGATATCATATCAGCTTCGACCTTCCAAGTAGCATTCTCAACTAACTGATTCCCCCAAAGAACCTTTACTTCTTTATTTCTCATCTTTCGAACTTGCCGGTCCAAAATCTCAACCGAAAATTCTTCATAAGAAAGACTGTCCTTTATACCAAGACTCTCCAATAGTACTATAGATTTCGGATCACCAACACATTTCTTCAACAAGGAGACATAAAAAACTGGATGCACCGATGCCAAGTCTTTAGGTAAATCAAGTTCATAAGCAATTTTACTAATCCGCCTCAAAATATGATATGGTCCCACATAACGGGGACTAAGTTTTCCTTTCTTTACAAATCTTATCACACCCTTCATGGGTGAAATTTTCAAATCGACCCAATCATCTACATCAAACTCAAGATCTCTTCTTCTAACATCGGCATATGACTTTTATCGACTTTGAGCCGTTTTCAACCTTTATCTAATAAGCTGAAGTTTCTCCAAAGCTTCATGTACCAATTCGGGACCTATCAAAGCAACTTCACCCACTTCAAACCAACCTATAGGAGATCTACACCTCCTAACATATAAAGCCTCAAATGGAGCCATCCCAATGCTTGAGTGATAACTATTGTTATACGCAAATTCAATCAAAGACAAATGATCATCCCAATTTCCCTTAAAGTCAATTACACAAGCTCTCAACATATCTTTCAAAGTTTGGATAGTACGCTCTGCTTGCCTATCGGTTTGAGGATGAAAGGCCGTACTAAGCTTAACACGAGTACTAGCCCCTTTTGGAAAGATTTTCAAAACTGATAAGTGAATTGGGTACCGGGATCGGAGATAACGGATAGGGGCACTCCATGCAACCTAACCATCTCCCTTAGATACAACTTGTCACACCCCGAGGCTACCCCCTTAACGTAACAAGGGACCTAGGATCACGAATGACCCCAAGCTAACCCTGTGTCTGGCATATCATAAGCATACTGAGAATAACTGAATAAAACAAATACTATGCAGAAGCTAAACAATAGATAACTGGAAAATAGGGAATACCTAACTAGTCTGAAGGTATAAAACATAGTAAGAGTTTAACAATAACTGAAAGATAAACTCATCAACCCAAGATGATTCTATTACTATGTCTGAAAAGCCTCTAACTGAGTTGAGTTACTGGGACATGCCCCCAGCTAACTCTAACAAAATTGAAAATTGAAAGTAAAAACTATAATGAAAGCATGTCTTTTGTCCTACGAGTATGAGGACTCACCACTGAAGTTGCTGACTGCGGACCGGAAATCGATCTAAGCACGATCTGGATACTGAGTACCTGAACCTACATCATAAAATGATGTAGCGCAGAGTATGCGTCAGTACTTTGAATGTACTAAGCATGCATGATATAGATACTAAGCTGAACAAATCAAAACTGAGCAAGAATGTAAATACTGAAACATAACTGAAAGGCTAAACTGAATGCAATGACCAAGCACTAATCATGAAGATAACATGTTGAACTGAATACTGAAATATATACTGAAAACCTGGTCAAATTCACTAGGAGTTTGACTGTGGGAGCTACTATTAACCGACATAAAACCACATGCGATAAACGTGGAGTCCGATGTATACGCCTCATCGAGAGAACCCAATATACTTTGCATGGGGTATAAAGGCATGACTGGCGTGATCACTAATACTGATGCCCGATAGAGGGGACTTATAATTCTACGGGGAAACGTAGTTCTGGGACTATGAGGGTACGTTGAACCCTAGTCCAACTCGGTGTTAAGTCTACTCCCAACTGAATATGTATTTGACTAAAATGTGACTGAAATGCTGAGATACTGAATAGCTCAAAGTACTGACATGCTAACTGAGAATGCAACATTTATATAATGATAATGTAACATTCGAAATCTGGAGCATGATTATCTGTTCAACTGACCTAGCAAGTATAATTCATGAACTAAAAGAATTTATACAACTAGGATTTTGAGTTTCATGAAAGGAACTAAGCAAAATTTCCAAGAAACAAGCTAATTCGATTTAGGATACTACAATAGCTAAATCACAACAATTATCTAAGGTTTTAGAAACCCTAGGTCTAAACAAGATATGGAGAATCAAGGATCTGATTGAATTCTAGGGACCTAGTGGATGAAAGGAACCCACTAGTAAAATCCCACATACCTGGTCACGAAATCTATGGAGGAATCCTTCGATTTCGGGGATGGAACTGAAGAAAAACTGTTACGTGTTCTTGAGGGGCTGGTCGACTCTTTCTTCTTCTTTTTGGTTCTAATTTTGATAAATTTTGAGAAAAAGGGTTTAGGTTAGGTTCTGACTAGATTATTAGGCTTAAACTGAGTAAAACGGCGTAGTTTAGGTGTAAAACGACGTAGTTTAAATGCCCAATGCATAAGAGAAAATACCAAAATGACCCTAACTTAAAAGCTGACGGGGCCTTCCACGGAGCCACTGACGGACCTTCGTTGGGACCACGGCCCCTCAAGTGGGTCGTGGTTTTGGCCATGGTCTACTGGATCCTGGTAGCCCTCTCCCACGGTCCACTTCACGTACCATGTGAAAGACCACGGACCATGAAGGTCTCCGTTGTTCTTCACTTGGGGCTAGGGGCCTGCTAGCTCAAGACGACGGACCCTCCCACGGTCTGTCATCAAGACCACGGCCCGTGGTGGGCTCCGTGGTCTGAGGCCTAAGCTTGGGTTGGTCCTTCCTTGCCTCCACGAGCCTTCCCACGGCTCGTGTGGTGGTCCACCACTTCTAGGTGGGTGTGAACCACTGGCAGGTTGACGGACCGTGGTTTCTTTCACGGTCCGTGGTTCCTTTCACGGTCCGTGAACCCTACCGTGGTTCACCAAATTCTATTGTTTTCTGCTGCAAAGTCCAAGTTTGATTTTTTGAGGTGTTACAATATCTCCCCCTTGGAAATATTCGTCCTCGAATGAAGTCTAAACCAGTTGAGTATGGAGGGAAGGATCTGCAATCCCTACCACTAAGTACAAGAAACTTAATTCTAACTGAACTGAGTTCCAAGAACATGCAAATATGCTGAAACTGCAAGAACAACTAAAGGAACATGATACTGAGACTAATTTTACAAAAGAGTAACCTAAGAGACTGGAGAGGAACTATTACCTCAAGCTGAAACGGAATCGAAAGGAAAGAGATTAGGATACTTGGCCTTCATGACTGCTTCTGCTTCCCAAGTAGCTCCCTCTACGGACTGACTCCTCCATAACACCTTCACTGAAGCGACTTCTTTATTTCTCAACCTACAAACCTGACGGTCAATAATCTCTACTGACACCTCTTCGTAAGTGAGACTATCCTTCACAGCCACACTCTCTAATGGTACTATTGATTCCGGATCACCCACACACTTCTTCAATAAGGAAATGTGGAAGACTGGATGAACCGCTGCTAGTTCTGCTGGCAACTCTAACTCATAAACCACATTACCAACCCTTTTCAAGATTCTGTAAGGACCTACATATCTAGGACTGAGCTTCCCTTTCTTGACAAATCTCATCACCCCTTTCATAGGTGACACTTTCAGGAAAACCCAATCATTGATTTCAAACTCTAAGTTCCTTCTCCTCATATCTGCATAGGACTTCTGACGACTCTGGGCTGTCTTTAATCTATCTCTGATGAGATGAACTTTTCCCATAGCCTCATGAACTGAATCTGGCCCAATAAAGGTTGTTTCACCTACTTCAAACCAACTAATCGGGGACCTGCATCTACGCCCATATAGTGCCTCATACGGGGCCATCTGAATACTGGAATGAAAGCAATTATTATAGGCAAACTCTATGAGAGGTAGGTGATCATCCCAACTTCCCTTGAAATTGATCACGCAAGCTCTCAACATGTCCTCTACGGTCTGAATGGTACGTTCTGCCTGACCATCCGTCTATGGATGAAATGCTGTACTGAGATTTACTTGGGTACCAAGACCTTTCTGAAACTATTTCCAGAAATGAGAGGTAAACTGAGGAATTCTATCTGAGATGATAGACAAGGGAACCCCATGCAACCTGACTATCTCATGGATGTAGAGTTTTGCGTAGTCCTCCATTGAATCTGTAGTCTTGATAGCTAAGAAGTGAGCGAACTTAGTAACCCTGTCCACTATCACCCAAATGGAGTCATGCTGTCTGCGAGTACGAGGTAAACCCGTAATGAAGTCCATGTTTATCACTTCTCATTTCCATGTAGGAATGTTAATCTCGAGTCATACCTCCTGGTTTCTGATGTTCTACCTTAACCTGTTGACAGTTAGGACACTTGGCCACAAAATCTGCTATGTCCCTCTTCATGCCGTTCCACCAAAAGACTTCCCATAGATCACGGTACATCTTCGTAGCACCTGGATGAATGGAATATCTGGAGTTATGAGCTTCTGTAAGGATCTGCTGCCTCAACTCACCCACATTAGGAACACACAAGTGACCCTAGTAACGAAGCACACAATTGGCCCCTTGGGAGAAAACCTGAACTTTCTGTTGATGACCTGCACCCTTCAACTGAAGTAATATAGGATCACTATCCTGATTTTCCTTAACCTCCACTACCAATAAAGATCCTAATCCATTCTGAACTGTCACCCCACTATCTGATGTGTCCGTAAGACAAACTCCTAAGCAAGCAAGCCGGTGAACATCTTTGGCTAGCTCTTTCCTTTCTTCCTCAACATGTGCTACACTGCCCATAGACAGCATGCTGAGAGCATCAGCCACTACATTGGCCTTACCAGGATGGTAAAGCACATTCATGTCATATTCTTTGAGGAATTCAAGCCATCTCCTCTGACGAAGATTCAAATCTTTCTGGGTGAACACATACTGAAGGCTCTTATGATCTGTGAATACATCAACATGGACACCATACAAGTAGTGTCTCCAAATCTTTAGGGCAAATACTACGGCTGCAAGCTCGAGATCATGAGTCGGGTAGTTCTTCTCATGAACCTTAAGCTGTCTAGAAGCATAATTTATGACCTTACCTCGCTGCATCAATACATCGCCTAAACCGACCCTGGATGCATCACAGTAGAGTCAAGACTGGATCTGTAGTCAACTTAGTCTTCAGTTCTGAGAAACTTTTCTCACACTCATCTGACCATTGAAATTTAACCTTTTTCTAAGTCAACTTAGTCAATGGGGAAGCTATGGATGAAAATCCTTCAACAAATCTCCTGTAATAATCAGCTAAACCCAAAAAACTTCTGATATCTGTTGGAGAGGTGAGTCTGGGCCAGTGCTGTAGTGCCTCAATTTTCTGAGAATCCACTCGGATCCCTTCGCTGGATACCACATGACCAAGGAAAGCTACAGACTGTAACCAGAATTCATATATACTAAACTTAGCGAATAGATGGCGATCCTTGAGAGTTTGCAGAACAAATCTCAAATGAGTCGCATGCTCCTCCTCACTCTGAGAATAAATGAGGATATCTCCAATAAAGATGATGACGAACAAGTCCAAATACTGTTTGAACACCTTGTTCATTAAGTCCATGAAAGCTACAGGAGCATTTGTTAGTCCAAAAGACATAACTACAAATTCATAATGACCATACCAAGTTCTGAAAGCTGTCTTCGGAATGCCACTATCTCTTACTCTGAGCTGATGATAGTCGGATCTTAGGTCTATCTTAGAAAAGTAACTAGCACCCTAAGTTGGTCAAACAAGTTATCAATCCTAGGGATATGATACTTATTCTTGATTGTGACTTTGCTTAACTGTCGATAGTCAATCCACATTCTGAGAGAACCATCTTTCTTTTTCACGAACAACACTGGAGCACCCCATGGAGAGATACTGGGACTGATGAAGCCCTTATCTAGAAGGTCTTTCAACTTCTCTTTCAATTCCTTAAGTTCGACTGGAGCCATTCTGTAAGGAGGAATCGAAATGGGCTGGGTGTCTGAAAGGATATCTATTCCGAAGTCGATTTCCCTTTCAGGAGGAACTCCATGAAGATCTTCTGGGAAAACTTCTGGAAACTCATTTACTGCTGGGACTGACTCAAGAGTTGGGGTTTTGGAGTTTGAATCCTTAACCCGAACAAGATGAAACATATACCCTTTGGAAATCATTTTTCTAGCCTTAAGGTAAGAGATGAATCGACCCATAGGCACTGAGCTACTACCCTTCCACTCTAAGACTGGATCGTTTGGAAACTGAAACCGAACGATCCTAATTCTACAATCGAATGAGGCATAACATGAATGTAACCAATCCATGCCTTGAATGATATCGAAATCTACCATTTCTAACTCTACAAGATCTGCTGAGGTGACTTTCTGAGAGACTTTGACAGGGCAATTTCTGTATACCCGTCTAGGTATAACTGGGTCACCAACTGGAGTAAAGACTGAGAAGGGTTCTGAGAGAGTTTCTGGACTGACACCAAAGTTTACTGCTATATAGGGAGTTACAAAAGATAGTGTATCCCCTGTATCTAACAACACATAAACATCTAAATAGAAGACTTGAAATCCTCCCACTACTGGTACCAAGTGTAGGCCACTCCCTTCCACTAATAGACGGCTAAATCTGCACCCTCAACTGAAGTGACACCCATAATGTCTGTTACCTTCTGCATGTCATCGAGAAACCCTTGTGGATCCTCTTTTAACTTAGAACCATGAAACTATTGAGGGTTCATCCAAGTGAAATTCCATATTCTTGCTGCAGCAGTGTTAGTCTGCGATGGAGCTAGGGTCACAGCCTGCTGATTGACCTAGGCAGTCATGGCCTGAGCAAGAAGTTGGAAAGAATCCCTAAACTCGGCATGCGTAACTTGCTCACTAATGAGTCTCCTGGAGCTGCTGGCTAATTCCTTGCGTTAGATCTTCTGGGAGGCATTTTCTAAAATGCGAAGGGCAGGAGTTAGAAGGAGATTGAATAGAGTTCATACTCACGCACGATAAGAATAGAAAGGAAAGTGAAGTTTTTCTTAAAACACTTCATAGCCTCCCTCTCATATATGTGGTGCAATTCACACCCATGAAAGGGACTCTACTTAGTGCGGCTTTCAAACATCATAGGACTCTTTGTAACACCCCAGAAACTAGTAGACTTAACTAGAGCTAATCGTAAGGTTAAAGTCGTAAAATTTTCTTCTCGTACTTAGAATGAGGGGTTTAGGGGTTAAACGTTAAGGTACGACCCCCCAAGGACCAACCAAGGGTCCTTGAGGAGGACCCTAAAACCACCCTCAAACTTGCCCAAAACAGTGACCCACGGAGGGACCTACGCCCCGTAGGGTTGTCCACGCTCCGTGGGAGGAGGCTCGTGGGTCAAGGGACAAGATCAGTAGGCACAGACCCCAACCCACACCCCACCAGTACAGGTAGTGGGTCAGTCCACGCCCCGTTGGTATTGGCCGTGGATGGGGCCTGTAGGCTGTCCCAAAGTCGGTTAAGTTAGGGGTAGTTTAGGTAATTCCTATTTTAGTTAGTATTAAGTGAGGTCGTTTTGTATAGTTTTAATACACATATATAATCCTTTTTAAGTCATTAACCAACCCATTCACTTCATAAAATCCCAAAACCCAAATCAATAACAAACTTTTCCCCAAAATCCTCTCTCTAGAATTCCAAAGAAGAGGAATAAGAAAAGTTAAGCTAGGGTTGAAGAATCAAGATTTTCTCCTCAAATTAGTGGGAATTCTTCAATAAGTTATGGTAGCTCTTCATCCATGGGTAGCCTTGACCCATGGAGCCCCTTCCAAACCCCCAATTTTAAAGCAAGAAAACTCAAAAGTTAGGGTTTGACTTCAATCTCATGGATTCCTTTCAAATTCATTTTAAAAGGTTGAATTATGTTTGTTTATGGATATATTAATGGTTTTACAAGATTTTAAGTTGAATTCCTCAAGAATCCTTGAATTACTCTATTTTTCTCAAATTGAATCTTAAAGTGTGGTTATGGATTGATGCAAGTAGAATGTTATAGAATTATGAATGTAATGAATTGATTACTTGAATTATGTTATCATCCATGTCTAATGTAGTAATTCTAGATGTGTTGATGAATTATGATCCATGGTCCTTGGAAGGGAAATTTATGATGTTATGCATGTTTATGAAGGTTATGTATATGCTTTAAGAACACTTTGAGAGTAAAGTGATTATGACTATGATGTACCTGTGGTATTGTTGAAAGACTATTCTCACACACACACACACTTATGAATGAAGTTTCTATGATTATGATAATGATGATGTGTTGATTGAAAGGCTATTCTCAATTATACACTTATGAACGAAGATGACATGTTGTGAAAGGTTTTTCTCATAATATGGGGATTCTTAGGTTGAAAGGTTATTCTCACCTATTGAAACTATGAGCTATCTTATGAATGATGTTGGGTTGAGATGGATGCCCATACGTGAGTTGAGGCGGGGTATCTAGTAGCAATCTGCTTATCCCATTTCTTATATAATAATGAACTCAAGTAATGAAATGTTAAGTACTCCGTGGGGAATAATGCTAAGCACCGAGTGAATATTGATTGAGATGGAAACTCATACGTGAGTTGAGGCGGGGTTTCTAGAAGCAATCTCTTGAGATGGATGTCCTCACGTGAGTTGAGGCGGGGTATCTAGTAACAATCTCCTTATCCCATAACTATGTGCCCTCATAGGTTATTAGCTAGTGGATCCACCTAAGCTAAATGTTAATGGTTCTACCTTAGGCAAGTAGGACACCCTTTTCGGTGTGGGTAACACCAGATTCCATGATTTGCTCACATGGTCTATGTCGGTTAAGGCTTACCCCCCACAATAAATGGTTATGAACTATGGCTCCTCAAGAAGCACTACTTAGTGTGGGTGGGGGTATGAGACTTCATCTATGCATTGCACAAGTAGGCTTTGAGAGTAGTTATGGTGTGTTTCTTTTATTTTATGAATATTTATGAAATGAAGTATGCTTAATATGGATTGTTGCTTTTCCTTGATATGACTTATTAAAAGTGAATGTTTCCTTGTCTATGAATATGAACAAAGGACGAGATCATAGAATGGTAAGTATGATTGTGGTGGCCTAAAGGTGGTACTTAGTATAGATGGGATTATGGGATCTTATCTATGCATTGCACAAGTATAACTTAGGGTTACTTATGAGAAGGTTCTATTATGCTATGATGATCTATATGTTGAATATGCTTATGACTTGTGCCTTTACACCAAAGTTCATGATGATTTTCAAACTTGGTAAAGTGCATGCTTTTTAACTAAAATGTCCTTTTTAGCATGATTTCAAGGTTTTTATGCATGGCTATCATACTTAGTGCATTTTAGTACTAACCCATATATTTCTACATTTTTCTATAAGTTTAGGGTCCGGTTATTAAAGGTGATCTTCTATTGGTTCAAGCTTGGATTGACTATTATCCTAGCTTGTGGTGAGTCCTCAAGATTCGAGGATGTATGAGTCATTTGTAGTTCCTTTCTAGTATTTCACTTTCGAACTATATTGTAAGGGTTGTGTCTCTATTTGATTCAAAGATTGTATTAGATGGCTAATTGAGACAAGTCTAGACTTCCGCTTGCTTTTATAAAAGACTTCGATTGTATGGATAAAGTTTTAAAATTTCTGCATCATTTCTTTTATTTTATGTTTTGATATGCTAAGGGGCTTGTATGAGACCTTACGGGGTTGAGTACGCCTTGTCACATCTAGGGGTACTCCTGGGTCGTGACAAACTTGGTAATCATAGCACAAGGTTTAAAATGATTCTAGGATGATGTATCATAAGCCACGTCTAGTAGAGTCTTGTTCATAGTGTGAAGCGCGCCACATTTATGAATGAGAGGCTATAAGATGTTTAGGAAACTACACTTCTTTCACTACTTTTAAATCGTGCCATAGAGTTTAACTCTATAAAGTCCCTCTCCTGTGTCTTCAGGATATGAATACACGAAGGGCTGACACAAGAAGAGTGGAGGGTCACAATGTGAATGAAGGAGCTCTTCCTCAAGATCCTCTAGCTCCGATTGATCTTTCGGCTATGTCAAATGTGGAGATTAGGTCGGCTCTCCAAATGTTGGCACAAGCCATGAAGACTCAAGCTCAAGCCGTAACAACTCAAGCATAAGCTATGACGACCCAAGCTAACAGAGAGGTTGTAGCTCCGGTGAACCCTAACATGAATTCTGCGGCTTCTAGAGTGAGAGATTTTGATACAATGAACCCTCCCAAATTTCATGGCTCCAAAGTGGAGGGGGATCCTCAAGAATTTGTGGATGAGGTTTACAAGATAGTTGATATCATGGGGGTGACTTCGATAGAGAAAGCGGAGTTAGCCACTTACCAATTGAAAAGTGTGGCTCAAGTATGGTATAAGCAATTGAAGGATGAGAGGCCAATATGAGCGGGTCTCGTAGAGTGGGAGGTGTTCAAATCAACGTTCCTTGATAGGTTCTTTCCCCTAGAGTCAAGGGAGGCTAAGATGCAAGAGTTCATTAACCTTAAGCAAAGTAGTATGAGTGTTAAGGAGTATGCCTTGAAATTTACCCAACTATCCAAGTATGCTCCAACTCTAGTAGTGGATTCAAGGGCTAAGATGAACAAATTTATGATGGGAGTGTCCGACTTGGTTGAAGAAGAATGTCGTACGACAATGCTTGTTGATAACATGAGTATCTCACGTCTTATGGTATATGCCCAACATATTAAGGAGTCAAAGCTCAAGAGAAAGAATAGGGAGGTAAAAAGAGCTAGGTCCGATGAACAAGGCCAACCAAGGTTCAAAAAGAGGTTCTCTAACCAAGATTCCTCCAATACTTCCCCAAGGGTCAACAAGGATAGGGTGTCTAACCCTAAATCTCAAGGAGGAAATGGAGGCG
This sequence comes from Solanum etuberosum, assembly GCA_029582245.1. Lineage (NCBI taxonomy): Eukaryota > Viridiplantae > Streptophyta > Magnoliopsida > Solanales > Solanaceae > Solanum > Solanum etuberosum. The sequence goes on along the minus strand of JAJONR010002554.1, from coordinate 40,550 downwards.
GTTTTTCTTTTGAGAGATCTACATGTGCCAAATGTGGAAAGAAACATGCGGGTAAGTGCCTAGCCGGCACGGATGATTGCTTTGGGTGTGGAAATAAGGTTCACAAGATGAGGGATTGCCTAATGCTTATGAAAAAAGGGAGAGAGGCCAAGCAAGCTTCTCTTAGTTGTCCGGAACCCAATGCTCTAAATTATGGTCGCTTCTATGCACTCCAGTCTAGAAAGGACCAAGACGGCTCTCCGGATGAAGGCATCGATATGTGATAGTTCCCTATAGATGTAAATGTTTTATTAGATTATGAGTTTTTCGTTATGCTTGGGATTGCTTGAAAGAAGTAGTACTTAAGGATTTAGTAGGGGCTTCCTCCCAAGGGGGAGATGGTGTGCTTAGATAGAAAGATTGTTGAGAGTCACGATATCCTCATCTCTTTCTTCTATTCCTATTCTAGCTTAAGACAAAGAGTTCCTCTTGACTTGTTTAATGTTTTGGAGTCATGTGTATTTTAGAAATTTCCACGATCTCCTTATGTTATGCATGTTCTTGAGAAGTTCATGTTTAGTAAGAAAATGAGTTTTTATGATTTACTTTCCTCGTGTTGTTGTGCATTTAGTATGAGTTGCCTACATGCTTCATGAGATGAGTTGTCAAACATGCTTTAGTATGCTTTTGAGAGTAATTGCATAATTTGCTTCATGATTATTAAGTTGAGCATGCTTTGAGTTGGAAAGGTAGTTCCTCCTATGAATTTGAGAAATGTTGAAGTTTTCATGCATAATGGGTTGTTAGATGTAGTTCCTACTTCCTTGTGTGGCATTGAGTATGTTGAGATGGAGTTGATGTTTCCTCCTTTGAATTATGCATTATTTTGAATGTTGCATGCTTGATGGGCTGCTAGTCTTGAGTCTTTAATTCCGTAAGGTGTCTAGATCGTCATTCGAGGATGAATGTTCCCAAGGGGGAGATAATATAACACTCCGAAAACTAGTAGGCTTAACTAGATCATGTCATAAGGTTAGAGTCGTAAAATTTGCTTCTCATACTTAGAATGAGGGGTTTAGGGGTTAAACGTCAAGGTACGACCCCCAAGGACCAACCAAGGGTCCTTGAGGAGGACCCTAAAACCACCCTCAAACCTGCCCAAAACAGTGACCCACGGATGGACCTACACCCCGTAGGGTGTTCCACGCTCCGTGGGAGGAGGCTCGTGGGTCAAGGGCCAAGATCAGTAGCCACAGACCCTAAACCACGCCCCACCAATACGGGCCATGGGTCAGTCCACGCCCAGTAGGTGGTGGCCGTGGATGGGGCCTGTAGGCTGTCCCAAAGTCGGTTAAGTTAGGGGTAGTTTAGGTAATTCCTATTTTAGTTAGTATTAAGTGAGGTAGTTTTGTATTGTTTTAATACACCTATATAAGCCTTTTTAAGTCATTAACCAACCCATTCACTTCATAAAATCCCAAAACCCAAATCAATAACCAACTTTTCCCCAAAATTCTCCCTCTAGAATTCCAAGGAGGAAGAAGAAGAAAGGTGAAGCTAGGGTTGAAGAATCAATATTTTCTCCTCAAATTTGTGGGAATTCTTCAATAAGGTATGGTAGCTCTTCATCCATGGGTAGCCTTCACCCATGGAGTCCCTTCCAAACCCCCAATTTCAAAGCTAGAAATCCAAAAGTTAGGTTTTGACTTCAATCTCATGGATTCCTTTCAAATTCATTTTAAAAGGTTGAATTATGTTTGTTTATGGATATATTGATGGTTTTAAATGATTTTAGGTTGAATTCCTCAAGAATCCATGAATTACCCTATTTTCTCAAATTGGATCTTAAAGTGTGGTTATGGATTGATGCAAATAGAATTATGAATGTAATGAATTGATTACTTGAATTATGTTATCATCCATGTCTAATGTAGTAATTCTAGATGTGTTGATGAATTATGATCCATGGTCCTTGAAAGGGAAATTTATGATGTTATGCATGTTTATGAAGGTTATGTATATGCTTTAAGAACACTTTGAGAGTAAAGTGATTATGACTATAATGTACTTACGGTGTTGTTGAAAGGTTATTATCACACACACACACACACTTATGAATGAATTTTCTATGATTATGATAATGATGTTGTGTTGATTGAAAGGCTATTCTCAATTATACACTTATGAACGAAGATGACATGTTGTGAAAGATTTTTCTCACAATATGAGGATTCTTAGGTTGAAAGGCTATTCTCACCTATTGAATCTATCAGTTATCTTATGAATGATGTTGGGTTGAGATGGATGCCCATACGTGAGTTGAGGTGGGGTATCTAGTAGCAATCTCCTATCCCATTTCTTCTATAATAATGAACTCAAGTAATGAAATGTTAAGTACTCTGTGGGGAATAATGCTAAGCACCGAGTGGATATTGATTGAGATGGAAACTCATACGTGAGTTGATGTGGGGTTTCTAGAAGCAATCTCTTGAGATGGATGCCCTCACGTGAGTTGAGGCGGGGTATCTAGTAACAATCTCCTTATCCCATAGCTATGTGCCCTCATAGGTTATTAGCTAGTGGATCCACCTAAGCTAAATGTTAATAGTTCTACCTTAGGCAAGTAGGACACCCTTTTCGGTGTGGGTAACACCAGATTCCATGATTTTCTCACATGGTCTATGTCGGTTAAGGCTTACCCCCAACAATAAATGGTTATGAACTATGGCTCCTCAAGAAGCACTACTTAGTATGGGTGGGGGTATGGTACTTCATCCATGCATTGCACAAGTAGGCTTTTAGAGTAGTTATGGTGTGTTTCTTTTATGTTATGAATGTTTATGAAATGAAGTATGCTTAATATGGATTGTTGCTATGAGTTGCTTTTCCTTGATATGACTTATTAAAGGTGAATGTTTCCTTGTCTATGAGTATGAACAAAGGACGAGATCAAAGAATGGTAAGTATGATTGTGGTGGCCTAAAAGTGGTACTTAGTATATATGGGATTATGGGATCTTATCTATGCATTGCACAAGTATAACTTAGGGTTACTTATGAGATGGTTCTATTATGCTATGATGATCTATATGTTGAATATGCTTATGACTTGTGCTTTTACACGAAAGTTCATGATGATTTTCAAATTTGGTAAAGTGCATGATTTTCAAATTTGGTAAAGTGCATGCTTTTCAACTAAAATGTCCTTTTTAGCGTGATTTCAAGATTTTTATGCATGGCTATCATACTTAGTGCATTTTTGTACTAACCCATATTTTCCTATATTTTTCTATAAGTGTAGGGACCGATTCTTAATGGCGATCTTCTATTGGTTCAAGCTTGGATCGACTATTCTCCTAGCTTGTGGTGAGTCCTCAAGATTCGACGACGTATAAGTCATTTGTAGTTCCTTTCTAGTATTACACTTTCGAACTATGTTGTAAGGGTTGTGTCCCTATTTGATTTAAATATTGTATTAGATGGCTAATTGAGACAAGTCTAAACTTCCGCTTGCTTTTATAAAAGACTTCGATTGTATGGATAATGTTTTAAAATTTCTGCATCATTTCTTTTATCCTATGTTATGATATGCTAAGGGGCTTGTATAAGACCTTTCGGGGTTGAGTACGCCTTGTCACATCTAGGGGTACTCCTGGGTCGTGAGACTCTTGAACCTAATGCTCTGATACTAAGTTTGTCACGCCTCGAGGCTACCCCTTGACGTAACACGGGACCTAGGATCACGTGTGACCCCAAGCTAACCATGTGTCTGGCATATCATAAGCATACGGAAAATAACTGAATAAAATAAATTTTATATGGAAGCTAAACAATAGATAACTGGAAAATGGGAAATACCCAACTAGTCTGAAGGTATAAAACATACTAAGAGTTTAACAATAACTGAAAGATAAGATCATCAACCCAAGCTGATTCTATTACTATGTATGAAAAACCTCTAACTGAGTTGAGTTACTGGGACATTCCCCCCCAGCTAACTCTAACAAAACTGAAAACTGAAAGTAAAGACTATAATGAAAGCATGTCTATTGTCCTCGAAATATGAGGACTCACCAGTGAAGCTGCTGACTGGGAATCGATCTAAGCACGATCTGAATGCTGAGTACCTGAACCTACATCATAAAAGGATGTAGCGCAGAGTATGTGTCAGTACTTTGAATGTACTGAGCATGCATGATATAGATACTAAGCTGAACAAATATATATAAGCTGAACAAATAACCATGCATAACACTGAATAGGGAGCCGCCGAATACCCCAGCTACGCCTAACATGTGAAATGGGTACATAAGGATGTTGTGCTCATCCTGGAATACAATCATGAAATTAAAAGTACCAGAGATTCCGAGAGGCATACCATCAGAAAAACTTCCTTGACCGATTGGATAGATCAAGAAAACTGACAAGCTACGCCAAGCAAGAAGTGTAGAACAATTAGTTCATAAGGACCACCGTTGTATAACCATTCATCAACGGATGCCGCTTCCCAAATTGGGTAAAAATGTAAACCTTTAGCTGCAGAAGTAGGAATAATGGCACCAGAAATAATGTTGTTTCCGTAAAGTAGAGACCGCAATAATGTAAATACTGAAACATAACTGAAAGGCTAAACTGAATGCAATGACCAAGTACTAATCATGAAGATAACATGCTGAACTGAATACTTAAATATATACTGAAAACCTAGTCAAATGTACTAGGAGTCTGACTGTGGGAGCTGCTATTAACCGACATAAAACCATGTGAGCTAAACGTGGAGTCCGATGTATACGCCCCATCGAGAGGACCCAATATACCTTGCCTGTGGTATAAAGGCATGACTGGCGTGATCACTAATACTAATGCCCAACAGGTGGGATTTATAATCCTACAGGGGCACGTAGTTCTGGGACTATGAGGGTACGCTGAACCCTAGTCCAATTCGGTGTTGAGTCTACTCCCAACTGAATATGTATCTGACTGAAATGCTGAGATACTGAATAACTCAAAATACTGACATGCTAACTGAGAATGCAACATTTATATACTGACAATGTAACATTTGAAATCTGGAGCATGATTATATGTTCAACTGACCTAGCAAGTATAATTCATGAACTAAAAGAATTTATACAACTAGGGTTCTGAGTTTCATGCAAGGAACTAAGAAAACTTTCCAAGAAACAAGCTAATTCGATTTAGGATACTACAACAGCTAAATCACAACAATTATCTAAGGTTTTAGAAAACCTAGGTCTAAACAAGATATGGAGAATCAAGATTCTGAATGAATTCTAGGGACATAGTGGATAAAAGGAACCCACTAGTGAAATTCCACATACCGGGTGACGAAATCTACGGAGGAATCCTTCAATTTCGGGGATGGAACTGAAGAAAAACTGTTGCGTGTTCTTAAGGGGCTGGTCGACTCTTTCTTCTCCTTTTTGGTCCTAATTTCGATGAATTTTGAGAATAAGGATTTAGGTTACATTCTGACTAGATTATTAGGCTTAAACTAAGTAAAACGACGTAGTTTAGGTGTAAAGCAACGTAGTTTAAATGCTCAATGCATAGGGGAAAATACCAAAACGACCCTAACTTAAAAGCTGACGGGGCCCTTCCACGGAGCCACTGACGGACCGTCGTTGGGACCACGGCCCATCAAGTAGGTCATGGTTCTGGCCATGGTCTACTGGTCCTGGTAGCCCCCTCCCACGATCCACTTCACAGACCGTGTGAAGGACCACAGACCGTGAAGGCCTCTGTGGTTATTCACTTGGGGCTAGGGGCCTGTTGGCTCAAGATGACGGACCCTCCCACGGTCCGTCATCAAGACCACGGCCGGTGGTGGGCTCCGTGGTCTGAGGCCTGAGCTTGGGTTGGTTCTGCCTGGCCTCCACGAGTCTTCCCACGGCTCGTGTGGTGGTCCACGATCCGTGAAGGGTCCGTGGTCCACCACTTCTGGGTGGGTGTGAACCACGGGCAGGTCGACAGACCGTGGTTCCTTTCACGGTCCTTGAACCCTACCGTGGTTCACCAAATTCTATTGTTTTCTGCTGTAAAGTCCAAGTTTGATTTTCTGAGGTGTTACACAACTTAGCATAGTCCTCCACCGAATAAGAAATCTTGATGGGAATGAAATGAGCCGATTTCGTCATTCGATCCACAATAACCCAAATTGATTCATGTTGCCGCCGGGTGCGGGGTAAACCCACAATGAAGTCCATATTCACGTCTTCCCATTTCCAAGTAGGGATACTGATATTTTGGGACAAACCTCCTGACTTTTGATGTTCCACTTTTACTTGTTGATAATTAGGACACTTAGCCACAAATTCTGCAATATTCTTCTTCATCTCTTTCAACCAATAGACCTCTCGCAAGTCGCGGTACATCTTGGTGGCTCCCGGGTGAATGGAATATAGAGAACTATGGGCTTCTGAATAGATTTTCTCTCTCAAGTCATCTACATTGGGAACACACAAACGACCTTGATATCTAAGCACTCTATCTCCCCCTTGGGAGAAAGCCTCAACTGACTTCTTGAGCACCGCTTCCCTCAACTCAATCAAGATCGGGTCAAGGCCTTGCTTGGCTTTCACTTCCGACACAAAAGACGATACAGATTCATTGTGAACCATAACACCACATTTGGTGGAATCAACTAATCGAACACTCAATCGGGCCAATCTATGATCATCTTGAACCAACTCTTTCTTACCATCCTCAATATGAGCAACACTACCCATTGATAACCAACTAAGAGCATTCGCCACCACATTCGCTTTGTCGGAGTGATAGAGAACACTCATGTCATAATCAACTCAAGCCACCTTCTTTGGCGAAGATTTAGATCATTATGTTTAAACACATAATGCAAACTTTTTTGGTTGGTAAAGACATCAACATGAACACTATATAAGTAATGCCTCCAAATCTTTAAGGCAAACACAATTATCACTAGTTCTAAGTCATGGGTAGGATAGTTCCTTCGTGAATCTTAAGTTGCCTTGAATCATAGGCAATGACTTTTGCATTTTGCATAAGTACACATCCTAACCTAATTCTTAAAGCATCACAATTAACAATAAATCCATCGGTTCTTTCCGGTAAAGTCAACACCATAGCGGAAGTAAGTCTATCTTTCAATTTTGAAAACTCTTTTCACAAGCTTCCGACCATAAGAATTTGACTTTCTTTTGGATCAATGCCGTCAATGGAGAGGCAATCGAAGAAAATCCTTCCACAAACCTTCTATAGTAACCGGCTAAACCCAAGAACTCTTAATATCCGAAGGGGATAGAGGTCTAGAAAAACTCTTAACCACATCCGTCTTCTTAGGATCTACCTCAGTACCCTTTTCGGAAACAATGTGACCGAGAAAAGTCACGGATCTTAACCAAAACTCGCACTTACTAAACTTTGCAAAGAGTTGTTGGTCCTTAAGGACTTGCAACACAATCCTCAAATAATCGGTATGCTCATGTTCACTCCTTGAATAAATCAAGATATCATTAATAAACACGATTACAAACATATCAAGGTATTATCTAAACACCCTATTCATCAAATCCATAAATGAGGCCGGAGTATTAGTCAAGACAAAGGACATCACGTAAAACTCATAGTGACCATACCAAGTTTGAAAAGCAATTTTTGGAATGTCACCCTCTTTCACCCTCAATTGGTGATAACCCGACTGGAGGTCAATATTAGAGAAGTAACTTGCTCCTTGTAGTTGATCGAATAAATCATCTATCCTTGGAAGAGGATACTTATTATTAATAGTAACCTTGTTCAACTGACGGTAGTCGATACATATATGAAGTGAACCATCTTTCTTTCGAACAAACAAGACTGAGCACCCCATGGAGAGATACTCGGTCGGATGAAACCCTTATCCATCAAATCTTTCAATTGCTCCTTTAATTCCTCAAGTTTTGTTGGAGCCATTCGGTAAGAAGGAAAAGAGATAGGTTACGTATCCGGGAGTAGATCAATACCGAAATCTACTTCCCTTTCGGGAAGAACACCGGGTTATCATCGGGAAATACTTCCGAAAACTCATTAACAATGGGAACCGACTCAAGAGTAGGAGTTTCAGAATTCATATCCCTAACCCGAACAAGATGATATATACAACCTTTAGAAATGATTTTTCTAGCTTTAAGACAAGAGACAAACTGACTCTTAGGTATAGAATTTTCCCCTTTCCACTCTAGGATGGGTTCACTTGGAAACTCAAACTTGACTACTCGGGTTCTACAATCAATAGAAGCATAACAAGAATGCAAATAATTCATACCAAGGATAACAACGAAATCTAACATATAAAGCTCTACAAGATCAACATGAGTGACTCTATGGGATAAGGAGATGAGACAATTTCTATAGACTCTCTTAGCCACAATAGATTCACCAATAGGAGTAGAGATAGAAAAATGGTCTAACAACACATCCGGAAGGATATCAAACCTCATAGCCACATATGGAGTCACAAAAGACAAGGTAGCACCGGGATAAAGTAAGGCATAAACATCAAGATGAAAGACTTTCAACATACCGGTAACCACATTGGAAGAACCCTCTTGCTCATGATGAGTCTGAAGTGCATATAATTGGTTTTACTTTGGAGCACTTGAACCCGAACCGCTAGGCGGAGCTTGCCTACCTTCTCTTCCCTTAGCCGTAAGTGATGGACAATATCTTATCTTATGACCACTCTTACCACAACCAAATCAACCATCTGTATCGGCTAAGCATTTACCCTCATGCTTCATTCCACATTTAGCACAAGTAGATGATGAAAATCCACCACCATTTCCTCCTTGAGGTTTAGGGTTAAACACCCTATCTTTGTTGAATTTAAGTGGAGAATTTAAGGAACCTTGACCGGAAAACCTTTTTCGGAACTTAGAATGACCATGTCCATCGCCTTGAATGTGAAAAGTCACCATCACCGGTCCTTGCCTTCTTTGCCTCCCTAGATTTCTCCTTAAGTTTCTCTTATTCTATTTGTTGAGCATGTACCATTAGACGAGAAATATCCATATCATTGATGAGCATGGTGGTACGACATTGTTTAACCACCATCTCGGACACTCCCGAAACAAACTTACTCATCCTTTCCCTAGAGTCGACAACCATAGTAGGAGCATACCTAGACAATTGTGTGAACTTCAAATCATACTCTTTCACACTTATGTTTCCTTGATGAAGTTTGATGAATTCAAGTACCTTTGCCTCCCTCATCTCAAGGGAAAATAACCTATCAAGGAAAACAATCTTGAACTTTTCCCAATCAAGAGGACCCGCATCAACCGCCCTCTCTCCTTTCCATTGGTTGAACCAAACTTGAGCAACACCCTTAAGTTGATAAGCGGCCAATTCCACCTTTTCCACCAGCGTCACTCCCATGATCATCAACACCATATACACTTCATCAATGAACTCTTGAGGATTTTCCTCAACCTTGGAACCATGAAACTCTAGAGGATATATTCTAGTGAAGTCCCTCAATCTAGATGCCGTCGTACCCAAATTTGGGTTCACAAGGACCACAATCTCCCTAATGGATTGAGCCGTTATGGCTTGGGTCAATACTTGAAAAGCATCCCTAAACTTCGCATTAGTCACTTGCTCGACCAAAGGGTCGGCCGAAACTTGAGGAGCTTGAGAAGGAGCTTGAGGAGCTTCTTGTTCCACATTCTCATTCATATTCCCCCGAACATATGCTCTTCAAGGGGCCATATCCTGAAAAGCATCGGATAGGGATTAGGAAAAGGACATATAGAGTTACACTCTATCGCACGACTTTAGAGTAATGAAAGAAGTGGAGTTTTCTAATCATCTTATAGCTTCTTATTCATAAATGTGACGCGCTTCACACTCATGAACAAGACTCTACTCGACGTGGCTTAGAGACTTCCTAGGACCTTTCTAAACCTTGTGCTCTGAATACCAAGTTTGTCACGACCTAAAATACACCCTAGTCGTAACATGGCATATATGACCCAAGAGACCCTATACAAGCCACTTAGCATACATATACAATATAATAGAATCTTAAAGAGTTCGAAAGAAATTTTATATCATAAAGAGAGTTTGAAAAAAGTAGCGGAAGTCTAATATAAGTCCCAAATCCATTTATTACATCATAGGAGTGATTGAGACGTAACATATACATCACATACACATTATGAAATGAAATACATGAAAGCAATTAAAGAGTCTCGGTCCTCAGAATATGAGGACTTACCAATCTTCAAAGTCTAAAGGGATCACTAGCCACTAGTATGGGAGGTAGGAGCGTCAGACCCTACATTAGGGAAACAATGTAGGCAAAAGTATACATTAGTACATAGAATGCACCAAGTATGATAATAATGCATAAGAGTAATGAAATCATGCTAAAAGGACTTTATATGACATGCAATGACCAAGCTAAATCATAAAATAACATGTTAGAAATCATAAGTCAAAGTCATGGTCAATGCAAGCAAAACATCTTTAAAACATATTTGAGATACTTCTAGAAGTAACCTTAGTTCGTTAATGTGGGAAGTTTTCCATTAACCGACATAGACCATGTGAGCTATAACATGGAATCCGGTGTTTATCCCACATCGAAAAGAGATGTCCTTACTTGCCAAGGTAAGAACCATAAACTTCTAGCTTAAGTGGATCCATTAGCTAATGTCTATCTAAGACAAACCTATGGTGGCACATATAGTTATGGGATAGGGATATTGCTACTAGAAACCCGACCCGAAGCTACGGGAGAGCTTCCATCTCAATATCCTCTCGGTGCTAAGCATAAATTCCAAAAAATAGTCATTAATCTTATACATCTTATTATCCATGGAAAGGCACAATCAAGTATCCAATTCAAGCTAGAATTCATTAGAATGACTCCTTAATCTTGATTCAAAGTTTAGTTGAGAAAACCTTTCAACCCTATGAATCCTTCATGTGAGAAAACCCTTTCACATTCATGTTTGAGTAGTATTTAAGAAATCCTTTCACACAATAACAACAACATCGATGCTTCACTCTCAAAGAAACCTTAAATTATTTTCATCAATTTCATAAGAAACATGCATATCTTCATAAATTTACCTTTCTTATTTCAAAAGCTTCATCATATGGTCAAAACCTAGAAATCATAGATTATGCATGGATTCAAGTGAATTCAACTTAGAAACATGTATTATCTCAAGTCATGCATAAAAAGACATAAAATAATCAATTAGATCACAATTAAAAGAAACCCATGAGATTGAGTAAAAGCACTACTTTCAACTGGAGATTTGAACTTGTAAAATTAGAGAACTTAGGAACCCTATGGAGGAAAGAGCTCCATAGGTGAATACTGTCATACCTTGATGTCAAAAGCGCACAATCAATGGAGAATTGGAAACTTGATCTTGAAACCCTAGACATCTTCCTCAAGCTTTAGAACGAGAAATATTTGGGGAAGAACTTTGGAGGGATTTGGAGAAATTTGAAGAATGATTTAGAATAGTTAGATTTTAGGCTTAGAAGACTTATAGAGAGTCTAGGATTAGGATCAAAATGGCCTAGTTTAGACATTAATCAATTAGGAAAAAGACAAAAAAACCCTTAAAAATAATTATCGACCACCATCTACGGTTGAACGGACCGTCCTGGTCGACCGTAGGTGGGTTTCAGGAACTAAGTTTTGGATCCCTAACGACGGGACCCTTATACGGTCTGTTGGTCAACCTACGGTCCGTACATGGCCACCGTAGGTCCAACTTTACGCTTTAAAAATTCCTCTAAGTGTGGGGGTCACCTACGAGACCTATCTACGACTAGTACATTGAACGACAGACCGTCCTGGTGAACCGTAAAAAGGTTACTGGAACTTAAAATTTTAAAATATTACCCTATCACCTACGGTTCCCATCTACGGCCCGTAAGTGAACCTACGGTTCCCATCTACGGCCCGTAAGTGAACCTACGGTCTGCCGGTATAGACACCAGTTAAGAAAATCTAAAAAAATTTCTTTTTTTAAAATCTGAAGTGTTACAAGTTAACTATAAGAGTTAAGCATGAGAAAGAGTTAGAAACGGAATACATGTTAAAGGGATTTCATATTGTAAGTGAGTCATTGTTCAAGTGGGAGAAATAAGTAATTCAGTGTTACACTCACACAATATATTAATTTTTCAAGACATAGTTAAAGAAAATAGTATCATTGTGAAGTCAGCACCCCATCGATCATGAAGTTATCTCTGTTATTAAAAAAACATAATTAGTGATTATTCAGTTATGCATAAAAATGGTAAAAAAATCAATATACACAATTGAATATAGGCCTAGAGGTGATTGTTTTAATTGTAATTGTAAACGGTTTAAGTCTAGAGGTATATTTTGTTGTCATATCCTCAAGATTTTGGCACACAAGAGAAATTGTTAAAATTGATGAAAGGTATATATGGACTAGGAGGAGAAATGATGTTATTCGACCACATTTGGAAAATTGTTTCTTTTGGAGAGGTTACTCAAATATGACTCTTAAGTAAAAGACATATGGGGACATGCCGATGTGTTTTGATCGGTCTTGTAATATAGCATTGGACATTGACGCGCAAGTTCATTATGTTAAGCATTGTTTAAAGAAAATTGTGCATGTTCTTCAAAACTAGACAAATGAGATGATTGTGGCAGACCCCAACTTGAATGACATAGATCAAACTAAAGGTACAATTCTGTGTGACCCCCAATACATTTGTTCATGTGGCAGGCCACATACAATTTGAAGTAGAAGAAAAATTGAATATCACTTTTCGAGTTCACAATTGCGTGCTGGATTCAGAGCTAGTTATCATGGAAGAAATAGGGTTAGGGTTGGTGGAAAAGGTGGTGTAAATCGTGGTGGCAGAGGTAGTGCTAGAATCGGCCAACACAAAAGTAGGGGTAATAGGCTAGGCAGAGGTATAATGATAGAACATGATGATTCTCTTGTTCAGAATGATGTATACTTTTGCTTCTATAATTGATTTATAATTTAAATAGATTTATTTTGTCATAGTGTCTTTTTTATTTTAACCGAGAAAATTAACGCTACACTATCACTAGGGACCTTGTTTGATCTAAATATTGATTAAAACATGGAGTTGTAAGAGGTGATGCAGTTGTGTGTTACAAAGTGTTGCACTTGTTCCTGCTGCAATTCCATTCTTTTTGTCATTTTATGCTAGTATTTTCTTGATTATGAATTATGAAATTTTTGTTTGCAGCATTTTGTCATTTGCACTTATTTATTATATATAAAACTATGTGTTTGGTGCTAAAGCTACACAGTTTAATCCTTATGAATTGAAACACACTCCCCAAAAATTGATACCATAAAGGACAGTTTGCCCATATTTGAGCAAATTGTGTGTCAGTCCGTTAACCAATTTCAATTTTTGTGAGAAGTTTGAAGTTATACTAAAGTCTACATTTTCCTCTTTTTTGTTCATAATGAACTGTCACGTACCAAGCCTACACATTGAACGTGGCCAACACTCAAAATTATTTTTGGTCTCTAGTGAACTCAAACTTTGAGTCATAAGTGTATGATTTCATCTGGTAAGAATTTCTATCTTTGGACTTGATGATATACATGGCTTCGAAGTTAGGTTTATGAAATTCTTCTTTTGAAATAATCTAATCAAAATGTGGCGATTCTTGAAGAAACCTAGATCTCATTTAATGTTGCACCGTTAAGGGATAACAACTATTAGTTCCTCCAATTCCAATCAGCCATAGAAGAACTTTACACAACATGTTGAAGGTTTTCTATCACGTGCTCTCTACATTTAATAAAGAATTATCCTTGTAAGAGTGTGCCTGATTTCATAAGAATAACTAGCACATACTTCTAAGGATTTTGATTATGAGTTTGGGGTTTAAAGTGTTTGCATAGTTGAGGGTCTAAGATTGTTGTGAAGATAGTGGGATGTCGTTTGAGAGGGTTGACGAGCCCTTATCGTAGGTTGGCCACTAACCGTCATGATCATAGACAGAATCTGACGGAAGTATTAATTAAGGTTGTGTTAGCATGAAGAGAGAGGAGAACACTGAATTTATTTAACTTTCAATTAATTAAATATGTATGTTTGAATTAAAATTATGCAGTGAACATTCACATAAATTAATATATTCATATATATATATATATATATATATATATATATATAGAGAGAGAGAGAGAGAGAGATTTTTTCTTCAGTATTACTATATATCAGAAGAGCTTATTTGAGGAGCTTAGAGTCAGTCGATCAATTGACCGATTTGCTCTTCTCCTCAAATTCCTTCTATTTTATATTTAGTATTTCTTTGTATTTTTAGTATATTATGTAGTTAAAATTACTTTAAAAAGTTTGGTTAGCTCTCAAAATTTCACCTATGCCACATAAATTGAGACTTAGGAAATACATATATTATTAAAAATTATGTTAAAAGTACTATAGAGTCACAATGATTAACAACTTAAATATTTTAAAAACATATTAAAAAATTGATTAACTTTCGAAATGCGAATTTGAGGAGCTTAGGCTCAATCAGTCAATTGACCGATTTGCCCTTCTCCTCAAATTTCCTCTATTTTATATTTTGTATTTCTTCATTTATTTTCGTTTTTCGTATATTATGTATTTAAAAATTACTTATAAAAAATTTGGTTAACTCTCAAAATTTCACATATGCCACATAAATTGGAACTGAGGGAATAACATATACTATTTAAGTATTGCGTTAAAAGTACTATAAATCACAATAATAACCACTTAAAATATTTAAAAAAACATATGAAAAATTTGATTAACTTTCAAAATTCCACCTAAATTGAGACAAATGAGCTAACATATATTATTTGAAAACTACGTTAACTAAGTGTACCATAAATAACAATAATTTACAACTTGAAATATTTTTTAAAATGTATTAAAAATTAATTAACTCTCAAAATTTCTCATGTGCCACATAAATCACAATAATCAACAACTTAAAATATTTAAATAAATATATTAAAAAATTAATTAACTCTTAAAATATCACATGTGCCACAAATATTATTTGAAAAGTATGCTAAAAACATTATATAAATAATTAACGGGAAAAAATGTAAAAAATTTATTGACTCTCTTAATTCTATCTGTGTCACATAAACTGAAACAAATAAAATAATATATATTGGGCTCAAGTTTACCCGGCTTTTGTATCTAGTGTTTTTATGAAACCAAACAAAACCAACTTTTGTTAACCAAAACTAATTACCTTTTAAAGAGCTTTTTATAAAATATTAACTGTAAACATATTTTTTTATTTATTACCTTGATTTACCATATTTAAAAAATATTTAATATCTATAGCCACTATGTATTAAAAGTGCATTGTATATGGAATATATATGTATTACAAATAAATAAAAATGTATTATACTTGTTTTGATTTTAAAAACCGCACTGTGTTGAAAACGAACTACACATGTAATATTGACGTATTACACTATGTATAAAAATAAGATTTACACTATGTTTGACTCCCTCCGTTCCTTTTTATATGTCACATTTTTAGATTTCACTTGCATTAAGAAACTAAGTAAGTTTACAATTATACCCTTATTTACTGTTTTTTTGAAGTCAACTTTTCAATAAATGATAAATAAATTTATTTTTAATTTGTTTGTTGACATTTCTTTTCCAAAATCAGATTTTATAACGTAATGCAATGATGAGAGTAGCTAATCAATGTATGAAGTAATTATAATGAACATTAATTATTTATTAATTTTCCTAAGTTGGTCAAATATTTATTTTCAAGACTAATTAACTATCAAGGGTATAATAGGAAGAATATTATAATTTATGCATTAATTTTATGAAATGACAAGTATTATGAACCAGCTATTTATAGTAAGGATGACATACAGAAAGGAACGGAGGCAGTAAAAATGAATATTACATGTATTAAAATCATATAGCTATAAATAGTAAATATTTTCTTTTCTCATAATTTAATTGATTTGGTTCAATTTTCAATTTGGATGGGTTTTAACAAACGATGAACACCCCTAATGAGAGTCATAGGAATGTAATAGTAACTCTGCTTGTTGGGATTTGTATTAGAAGATACACTTGTACACTTAGATAAGATAGGGATAATATTTGTGTTATAATCCAAATCAAAACCACAAAGCCGTTCCAACAGTATTCATACTCCCTTTCAATTGATAGACTGTAAGCATTCGCGTATCTGCAAGCGATTTTCACAAGGGAGCTTAACAAACATAAACAGCATTGATCGTATTCCTTTTTCGGACCCAAAGAGTTGGGGGAGCACTGTGACCATTGATTTTTGGGTGTTGGTTGGAAGGTAGATTAGATAAATGATCTACCGATGACATTAGGGGGCGGGGAATGGGATTTCACAAAATCTAAGCTTGGACTCCAGGGACTACAAGTTATAGTTATCTAGTCCTAGATCCCTAAGAGCATCAGTTGCAGCATTCTTACAGCTCTTGTAATTCATCTTAGCCTTTCTTATAAGCTTCTCAATGCCATTACCAAGCAGAATAGTTCTGCAAAAAACATTCACAATGTCAAACTTACTTAGTTCCTACGAGACTGGCAGAGAAAAAACTTCCTGACAACCGGCATTTGCACCAAACCGCATTACTTATCCATGATTTTGTGATACATATTGAGGTCAGAATTTATGCTAACTAACCATGATTAAGTGATAAGAGTTTTAAGTAGATGTATTGGTTTGGTACAGATGCCAGGTGCAGATAAGTTTTTTGCAACCATCTACCCTTACAAACTGGTACATCAAATCCTTAACATATCAGCAGAAAGCAAATAACAAGTCTAGTGGGCACTTGCCTGTTTTCTGGATTCCTAACCACAAGATTTCGGATCATGAAACAACAGCTTCTTTGCAGTAGCTCTGATTCTGGAAACCTCTGCATAGCTTGGATAACAATATCACCAGCTCCGGCTTCAATTGCACACGCAGCATTATGTGGAGACCTCAAGGACAGTACAGTTATCATAGACATGACCTGAAACATGGAAAGAGTAGCAAAAAGGTCTTTTGGTGCCTAAATTGTATGCATGCAGATAGTTCTGTACCTATTGAGGTGTTCACAAAAATAAATGGAATTAATAGGACTTTCCTATGCAATAACACGAATGAAAAAAAAAAGAAAAAAGTACACCTTGTCAACTGGGATACTCTTTGTAAAAGCAAAAGGAAAGGAGGTATGGGTATAAAAAAATGTAAAGAAACCACAATCTTGTAATGCTTGCAAAATATGATTCCAAACTAGCTTCAGAGTATAATGATCTTTGGACTATGTGATTCGCAGCAAGTATATTCAAAATCAAACTTAGTCGAATTGGCTACCTAAGCAAAATGCTTCCCATTTTTGGAGAAGTCTTATGAAAGCCAAACCTTTTTTTTTGCTTTTTGATAATAAAAAGCCAAGCCTGTTTTGATATCGACTCGGGTAGACATATCATTACAGTATCTGACGTGATGCTGGATGAGAATTGGATTTATCTTCTACAATTTATTATCTGACTCATCTAACATAATTATTGGTTTATCCCATTTTATCGCAAATAATGTTGTATTTGCAGATAAAATCATTTGAAATGGAATAGGTAATGGGAAGTTCAGCACCGAATCAGCATACGAGATAGCTTGTGACAAAGAAACACCCCAAATGACAGAAGATGGACTGATATATGAAAAATTCGGATTCCTGAAAAAATGAAATATTTTATATGGCTTGCAAGACATAATAAACTTATATCAACGGTATTACCTCATGTAGCACAGCCGGATCATCGGAAAATCTCGTTGCAAGTTTCATAAGCTTGTCCATGCTATCCTTATCTACAATAGCACTCTTGTTTATGTCACTTCCTGCCAACTGCTCACTATAATATATTAAAATTTAATTTTAAGAAAGGAAGAATAGCAGATAATCAATTCATGGGGACCAAAAGAAAGCTGAAGTTATTATTCCACATGCACAACCAGAAAACTTGATAAGTAATGACAAACAAAATTAAACATGATTCAGAATATTCAATCTACTTACCAGAAAAATAGAACAATTTATACATAAAAAAACAAATTTAATGTGTACAAATATTCTATGAACAAAATTTTAGGAATTGCACCTGATAGCCAGTTTTGACCCTTATATTTAAACTATATCCATCTCAAGTCATTTAACTTGTAGCTAGTATTGACAAACTTCAGATAAAGGCTGTATACTCCTCTGCTTCTCCTTCTTCATGGTTGTTGCTTGAGTAAAGGTGTGGCCCAAGTTGCTTATTGCTACGTTGGCATCGAATTTAATGAAAATTATGTTGCTAGCTTACATAGTGAATACGTAAATGAGCCCAGGCATGATTCATTGAAGTACAGTACCAAAGAATACAACATCGAGTTAAGAACTCAGCGTTTATGAGGAAGAAACTTGCACTGTTATCCTAGAGGTCTTCTCTATTATATTATTTACCTCTTCTAGAGCCCTATGCAATGATGGAGAAGGATGAGTGGTCAACTTTGTTTCAATGTCTTAATCACCACTAGAATGACCAGAAAGAAGGTATTGATCGGGGTCTGAAGTTAGGTCCGCCAAACTTCAAACATACAGGTCTGAAGTTTTGGACTGCCAGGCCAAAGCTTCTAACAAAATGTCTGAAGTTTGTTTGCTCCAAATTGATTAACATTTGGTTGTGTCAAGCCTACTTCAGAGCCATATGTCTGAAGTTTGTAACTTCAGAGCTCAGACCCAGAACTACAAACAAAACGTCTGAAGTTTGCATGCTCCAAATTGATTGACGTTTGGTTGTGTCAAGCCTAAGTTCAGACCCATATGTCTGTAGTCTGTAACTTCAGAGTTCAGACCCAGATTTTTAAAACTTTGTTGGCGTATCAAAGATGATTCAAAAGTGGATAAACTTACAAAACTTTAAAGCTTCGGCTATGCCTTAAAATAGGGGTCCCAAAATTGGGCCATCTGTACACTTCCCCCAAAAAAAAATTATGAGACAATTGGGCCTTCTAAAGTACATCCATACATATGATAAATGATCATGAAATATCAAGACACTATTTATAAGATCAGTTCTCATAGATCAATAATAAAAAATGCTCAGCAGAAAACATGCAAAACTACACACCCCAGTATAACAATCAAAGACGAGGAAAGAAGAAACAGGAAAAGTTTAGTTCAAGATGTAAATCAACTTTGCACCTTAGATAACAAGGAGCAGCAAGTTATGGCTACGACTTTTTCACCCTGTTCACTGCTGTCATCTATACATCGAAGAATTGCGTCTATACCACCGTTTTCAGCAACGGCTCTGCATATTTCATCCTGAATCCAAAAGTGACAGCTAACAATTAGGAATTATGGAGCAACTGAGTCAAAGTTGCAAGCCACTAACTACAGGAAAATTGTTATAAGCATTAGTTTGTTATTAGTGAAACCGAAAGGCAACTACAAAACTTACACTTATCTGTAAATAAAGGTAACAATCTGCTTCTATCACTTGCAAAGTTCTAAGCACCTACTTTGAAACACTTCAAATGTGATGGAAGATATCCAACTTTTCACTGCACCTTACATAAGATATTCTTACCTTAAGGGGGAGTTTGGTTTGAAGACAAGTTATACGAGGATTATAATGTAGGGATTAGTAATCCAGAAATTATTTCTTGTTGGATGATTGGTTAATTGCACAAAAATTGGAGATACAAGATTTGATTTAGAGTGTTTATTTATTTTTTAAACTAAAAAGTATCGAGTTTACAATTATACTCTTGAATGCATGACCTTCATTGATTTCTAGGAAAAAAATAATGGTAGTTTTGTCCTTT
Organism: Solanum etuberosum; assembly: GCA_029582245.1. NCBI lineage: Eukaryota > Viridiplantae > Streptophyta > Magnoliopsida > Solanales > Solanaceae > Solanum > Solanum etuberosum. The sequence goes on along the minus strand of JAJONR010002554.1, from coordinate 20,657 downwards.
TGCTACTTTATCCATATATACTTATACATTGATTCGATCCATGTTATTGGTGGCATAGAATAATACACCAATTGATGTATTAAGTTATACAAGAGTTAAATTATACATGATTCAAGTTACAACCAAGCATTGGATAAAGTTATAACAAATTACATACCATGATTATTTTCCGAGTTAATTTCTCAGACAGTCTTCTATCTCAAAAAGTCACTCAACTTTGTTTTGTAACAGAAAAGTCACTCAACTGTGTTTTGTAACACAAAAGTCACTCAACGAATGACAATTATCTCAAAAAGTCACTCAACTTTGTTTTGTAACAGCAAAGTCACTCAACTTTGTTTTGCAACAGCAAAGTCACTCAACTATTGTCATTTCACCTCCAAAAACACTCAACCAATTCCAACGACATTTTTGGTAGATATTGTTGGCAGGGAAATTTTCAAGTCAATTTTTTGGGAAAGAAAAATTATTTTAATTAACCATAAATTGACCCGCTTTTTGTTTAACCGGAATGAACCACTTTTTATTTTTTAAGAGTTTGGCTCAACACCTTGTTTGGACGGTTGTTACCCATTGTATTGTATTGTTAGTTTAAATACAATGTTTGTTTTGATTGTTACAAAATTGTATTGTTTCGTATCGTTTAAATTCATTGTTAGGTAACGACGTAAAGACCCATTTTGTGTAATGATCAATTTGGTGTGATCGCATCGTTACCTTAATATTTTTTTTCTCACTTTGTCTTTACTTATTATATAATAATTTTATTTTATTATTAACCCTACCTTTCATAGTAGCTCTACCCTGTACCCTACTTTTCTTGTAGGTTTACCATTCAAATTATGGATGTAGGTTTACCATTGAAATTATGGATGTAGGTTTACCATTCAAATTATGGATGTAGGTTTACCATTCAAATTATGGATGTAGGTTTACCATTCAAATTATGGATGTGTGGCATTATGTAACGACGGAGAACGATACAATATATCCAAACATTGTATTCATTGAAACAATACAATATGATACGATACAACACAATACAATACAATATAGTGTTTGAATTGGTTGAGTGACTTTGTTGATGTCTAGATGAAATGACAATAGTTGAGTGACTTTTTGTGTTACAAAACAAAGTTGAGCGACTTTCCAAGCTAGTTGAGTGACTGTCTGAGAAATTAACTTTTGTTTTCCTTATACATCATACCAAACAACCCCTAATTGTGTAAGCCAAGGTAGGCATTGTGTATTAGGACTAAGGTGGCAATCATTCAGGAAAAAGATGAGTGACAATTAGCTTCTGAAATGATTGATTAACATCATTTAACCTACCCCCAAGTTTTTCTAATGAATCCGCAATTAAATTAAAGTTCTCCCTACTAGCCACGGGAAGTTAATGCAAGTCGATAAGATGACCGGTCACAAAAACCATCTCCCATTTATAAGATTTATAAACCCATCTAATGGGATTACTCAAATGATGACAATGCTGCAGGAAAAACTTGATCAACTACAGCCAGCACAGATCTATATTAGCATCAACAGTTTATCACTTTCAGGGTGGGCAAGTGCACAGATATAAAAGACATAATGTACTTATTTTTACTGTTAAAGAGTATATTGACTCCGGAAACAAGTGTTGAAAGATAATTACAAGAGCGCTACATTCCGAATTTTGTAATGAGCTCAAAAAGTCAACTATGATAGGGATAATAAATTCTAAATAGATGCAAGGAAGATTTCAGCTTAAGGGGTTTAAGAATGCTTATATGCAAAGTGCAAAGTATATAATTAACATATCCTTGTGTCTTCAAGTTATTTCATATATTATTCAGTACTTACATTAACAGCAATAGCCTTTAAAGCAATACTTGCAGACACCAGACTAGGCGCCTTGATCCCGTCATGAAGTGAATCAACAAGTGCTTCAACAATTCCTATTTTTGCAAACCTTCTGGCATACCCATAAACCTACAGTTAAGAACAATAACATTTACAGAACGTCTCACTGTTTAGAGCATGTGTTAGAGCAATGTAAGAAATTCAATCATTGTTGATATAGCCATATACTTTCTTAATTATCCAGGTCTGCCTACCTTAACAATTCAACCAACTCCCAGCCCAGTTGATATCTTGATAAACCAGAACATTCACAAATCAATAATAACTGGATCTAGGATAAGCAGTTAAAGATCCATTATTAATACAGCCTCCTCCATTAACGTATAAATGGTTTATCTGGAATCAAGGATCATGGATCTGTAGTTCAATCATTTGATCAGCAATACTGGATCCACTAAAAAATATTTTTCTCCACAATATGAAAGTATAGTTGCTTGAGAATTAATTCGAACAAGCTTGAGAGTAAAATAAAAAGATTCATTCAAAAAAAAATTGACATTAGAAATAAGAAGAGAAGTTGCATATCTTCACTTTTAAAGAATAACCAAATAATAAAGGAAAACTGGTCAAAGCATTAAATAATGAAAGCAATCTGTGCCATTTAGTTTGCCACAAAAGAAGTTAAATCTAACAATTTACTTTGTACTTCAAAGTACCTTCTTGGTTCTATATTTAATAATTTTACATTACCTATAAAAAAAAAAAAACACTTAAAAATACTGTCACAATATGATGGACGACTAGGATAATGCAACTCTTATTTAGGTGATAAAATCAGGGTTGTCCAGAAATATAAAATAGTGAGAAATCTTCAGGTTTTCTATAGTGAATGTGGTGAATGTTTGAATTGCTTTGGTCAGACGTGATTGATTGATGCAACCATACAACTTGATCAACTGCTCACCCAGTAAATAAAGTGGGGCTTTCGGGAAATTATTATAGACTAGTCCAGGTCACAGGTCCTATTTATCCTGTTCAGTCAAAAAATTAGCCTGATCCGAAATTTATTATGGAACAAAATACGTTGTGTGACTCTGTCCATGTGAGTTATTCCACCTGTATCAGAATTCTGATTCTGATGAGCAATTAACATCAAATAACAATAACTACTATAAACGTTCACTTACTTCAGAGGCCACAACACGGTTATCATCAGAGGTTAGCAGGACTCGTACAGCATCATATAAACAAGGAATGCTCCCCCTACTAAATTCTCTTAGACATTGAAGAATCAGCTCATCAATTTTCAAGTTCATAAATGCCTCCTTGAGGACCTCATTCCCAGTTGCAGCGGCAGAAACAACAGCGAATCCACTGTTCAAGATGCTTAAGTTTTCTTTCCTATTGTTTAGGATATTCATAACCATCTTTGGACCATTAATCTCCCTAAATATTTCAGTGCTCTGTAGATCTGCACACAATACAATTATGCATATTAGACATTTTCCATTGATGATATCAACTCTCCCATCTACTGAGAATGCCGAACTATCAGAAATTTCAACCAAAATAATACGAAAATCAAATTGGCATTCTAGGAATATGAGAGCCTGTTTGGCTTAGCTGATTTAAAGTAGTTGATAAGTATTAAGTGCCAAAAAATACTAAGTGTTGAAACTAATTGAATAAATAAGCAATTACGTATTTGTATAAAAGCGCTAAAATTGATAATATACCATTGAAGTGCTTAGTATAAAAGTGTCCACATGCACTTATTTCTGTTTAAATGACTTAAACAGCCTTAAAATCATTTACACTAATGAAACATGATTTTTACAAGATTCAACATTTCAGATTGAAACAAATGTATAATTATTTACGTCTCATTCTTTGTTGATAAATATAAAAATTATTTTATGAAAAGCTAAAATATGATAATAATAATTTGAGTAAAATTTGTTAGTAAAAAAACCTAATTAAATATAAAAAATAAGTGCATAAAAGAAACAAACACTTGACTTCAATGTTGATAGACTCATATTCTTAACTCTCCACTGTCATTTCTTCTTACTTTTTTTTGTTCTCAGCAAGTGTATAACATATATGTATATGAGTTCTTCAATTCAAATATTGCAAAACAAAATCCTTTAGCACAAAATCAATCAGATCACTTTCAACGTACAGAGCTTCTTAAGAACCTTGATTGCTCTTGATGGTACCCAGGCTATGTAAATCGTGTAAAAGGTGAGGGAGTGAAATCATGCACAGGGTTAGGGGTTTTATTTCAGTAAGGATATTTCAGGGATTATGAAATAATACTAGGCATAAAATAGTAAAAAAATTTGGCCAAACCAAAAGTGCTTACAACCTGAAAAATCATAAGTTGAGAGTAATGAACTTCTGGATTTTGGCTTGTTGCCTTTAATTTATAAGCTACTATTAGTATTTTTAATTCTATTAAACGTGTAGATAAGCCGAAAAGTGCCAACACCCTCTGAGTCATGTATGTCATTTCATAACGAACTACAAAGTAGGATCTTGACAGATTTCTTTTTTTTATCATTATGATCTTGAGAGATTTCTACATCACAAGTTTCAGAATAGGACACCAGCGCACTATGCATAATCTTTTCATTCTCTATACCTGCTAGTAATGCATGAAAGGTGTACATAAATGCTGAAAGATTTGCAACAAAAGAGCCCTACTGATCCAAATAATGTACTAACATATAATACTTGATATGAGAAGTATGAACTAGGATTTGCTTTCTCTAAAGCAGGATTAGCTTAAAAACCTTCATTTTATTTTGGTGTTAGATGCATGCCTATAGTAAATTACAACTAACGGGAAAAAAAGGATACAAAATTGACAAATCTAACCTAATTAACGGCATTCGTAGTAAATCACCAAAACTAAAGTGTTCCATTAAAAACAAGAACTAGAATCATAATTTCAGCCAATATAAAATACTAAGAAAATAAGTATTATGTGCTGAAAACCTGACAGCTCGTGAATTAAAGAAAAAAAGGATGTATTTCATCACGCATCACACTATCTATTATTTCATCTTCTTTTAAATAACCAACAAGTAACCTAATCAATCCCCAAACCCACAGAACACATCGAATTCCAATAACACTCATTCCCTCTGGAAACATTATTGTATATATGTAATATATGTATCATACCATGAAGTAAAGAAACCAATGTCTTCAGAGCTGAAACAAGGCCCTCGCTCCCAAGTTTACCGCATATCGAACACACCAATTCTATAGCACCATTCTTAGTTGCTATAGCAGCATTTCCTGATCCATCAACATTACACGCATCATTCAATTTATCTAACCATTCAATAATTTCCTTCACATCAGTCTCATCCCCGCCACCCTGCTTACAATCACGATCCAATTCCTTCAGCTTCTCAAGTGATTGAATTACTGGATTTTCATCCCCAGAACCCAAAATGCTAGTCACAATCCCTGAGTGTGGACATAAAACAGATTGAAGTAAGATTTAGTCTTTCACAATATTTACAAACTGGAGCATTTATAAAGCCCAATGTCATCTAATCTGGTTACAGTTTTACATCTCCGTTTCTCCATAGACATGAAGTTTAGATAATCAAACAATATTTTTTTTCTGTAAAAGATAAAATGTTCAGTAAACAAATACAATAAAAAGGAATAAATACAGAGGTATTTGATAGTAATTACTAGAAATGCAAAGAATTTAAACAGAGAATACCGGAGAGATCAACGCCTTGGAGAGTTAGGGTTTGAATAGCGTCTTCAAGGGCTTCAGTGGAATCCATTCCAAGATCTTCAATATTTTCCTTCACCAATTCATCGAAGGCTTGTTGAGATATTGTACGGACGGATTTCGGTGGAGCCATATTTGCTGCCGGCGGAAATCTGTTACTACTGACGAGTGCGAGAGGTGATAGGGAGATCGCCGGCAGTGTAAGTGATATCTGGAAGCTGAATTAAGTGGATTGGAGTGTGATTATAACTATGGAGAAAAAGAAAGAGTGATATTATGATCCAACTAATTAAACTCAGAATTTCGACTAATCAAATGGAACTCAATGATTTTAGGGCAATTTTCTTGGATTTATATTAAGTAAAAAAAAATTGAACTCTATTAAGAGTAAAAAAAAATCTCCATATATGAACTCGTAACTTCTAACAAAAGAATATCCATCAATTTTTATTTATTAGTTGACTTTACGTTTGTCATATTATCATTATTTATACCCCTATCATTAAGAAACTTATCACCCATATTCCTATTTAGACATAAATCTCCAAATCAACCAAAATTGACCCGATTTCTTAAAAATGACCCATTCCCATTTTAAACCCATGTCTGACCCCTCTAAGAACCTAACTCAACATTGATTTAATCTATTTCCTCTTATCCATTCTCATTCTAAAAAAACGTCACTTAGGGTTAAAGAACTTCCAAAGGATCTGGTCTACGTTGATGGACATGGAGCTCTTTTCTTCCATATGAATTTCTTCTTCTTAGTTAAGGACCAAATTTAACTAAGCTTCTTTGATTATCTGTCTTTCTATACGAGTTAATTGTTGATTAACGAATTAGAGTTTGTGAGTTAAGCTTTTATACAACATTCTGAGTTATGAATTTGCATTTTACAGATAAAATGTTACGATTTGTTTGTTTAGATGTTGATTTTACGAATTAGGGTTTTGTGGTTTGTCTTTCTATTCGAGTTAGTTGTTGATTTACGAGTTAGGATTTTTGTGTTAAGCATCTTTACGAATTTCTAAGTTATGAATTTGCATTTTACAAATCAAATGTTATGATCTTTTAGCTTAGTTGTTGCTTTTACGATTTAGAATTTCTCGGTTAAGCTTTTATACAAATTTATGAGCTATGGATTCGCATTTGTCACGATCCCATTTTCAAGTCATGATGACACCTACTATAACCCACAAGTAGGTAAGCCAACCCTGTACTCAGAATAACAAGTAGTGTGAGTATAAGGGTAGAACTAGACATAAATAACACTAGCAATAAAAGCAAGACAGAAACGGAAGCAAACCAAAATCTATATACAATAGAATCTCTCCAGAACCTAGAAGTCACAAGTACAGAGCTGTCTAATATGAACAAATACAAGTCCCAAAAGTGGACCACAACAAGTGGTCTCAAAGGTAAAAAACAAGCTTCAAGTTAAGCTTAGCACAACTTTTCACCCACAGATAGATGGTGAGGCATAACAAACTATTCAGACTTTGGAGAATATGTTGAGAGCTTGCGTGATTGACTTTAAAGGTAATTAGGATGATCATTAACCTTTGATTGAGTTTGCTTATAATAATAGTTATCACTCGAGTATTCAAATGGTTTTATTTGAGGCTCTATATGGAAGGAGGTGTAGGTCTCCTACTGGTTGGTTTGAAGTTGGTGAGGTGACTCTGATAGGGCCTAAGTTAGTTCATAAGACTATGGAAAAAGTTTGACTTATCAAGGATAGGTTGAGAACGGCTCAAAGTAGACAGAAATCTTATGTGGATGTGAGGAGGAGACAACTTGAATTTGTCGTTGATAATTGGGTTTACTTGAAAATCTTACCCATTAAAGGGGTGATAAGGTTTGGTAAGAAAGTGAAACTTAGTCCCCTCTATGTAGGCCCATATCAGATTTTGAGGCATTTCGGTAAAATGACTTATGAGTTGGATTTGCCTTCAGATTTGACGTTTGTACATTCGGTGTTTCATGTGTCCTTGTTAAAGAAATTCAATGGTGATTCGACTATAGTTGTGCCTTTAGAGAGTGTCGGTGTGAAGGAAAGTCTCTCTTACGAAGAGGTTCCAGTTGAGATTCTTGACTGTTAGGTTCGTAAGTTGAGAAATAAAGAAGTTGTTTCAGTGATACTCCTTTGGAGGAATTTGTTTGTTGAGGATACTACTTGGGAGGCCGAAGCCGATATGATGTCCAAGTATTCTCATCTCTTTCCTTCATATTCAGTTTCAGCATGAGGTATTAGTTCCTCATATGTACTCTTTGGATTTATCATGTTTCCCTGTGCATGCATGTTCATGAAATCAGTTTTAAACATCATGTTTTAGCTCGGAGTTAGTCACTCTTTAAGTTTTATATGTGTTTTTGCATTCATGTTGGGTTGTAGATATTTCTCTACCCTTTTCATGCCTAGTTGAATCTCATTCGAGGATGAATTTTTCCAAGGAGAAGATATTGTAACACCTTGGAAGTGCATAACGCAGTTGGAAAGTACAGAAACCAGCTGAAGTTTGCAGCTTTTTTGGTTTCACGAACAGTGTTATGGGTCGTAAAATGGTTCACGGCTTGTGGAATAGCTTCGTGGTTGACACTTAAGAACTTAGAATTTTGGTTCAGTGATTATGAGTAGTTTTTATGGGTCGTGGTTAGGTGTACGGATCGTGGATAGGGTCGTAGAACTATCAAATGTAAACTTCAAAATTTTAGGATTTTAGAATCTCAGTGTATAAGAAAACATTACGGCTCGTTAAAGGAATCACGAGTCGTAGTTGGGTCTCATAGAGTTAGACTTTAGAGTTGAGAGATTTCAGTACACTGACTTTTACAAGGGGATTGTATGAATCGTACAGTGGACTACGAGTCGAAGAAGGAGTTCGCGGTTCATTCTTCATAAAGTTAAGTTTTCATTAGTTGGGTTCTATGACTTGACAGTACGGTCCATAGAAAGGACTATGGTCCGTATACATTATCGTAATACCCGTTTGACAGTTATTTCTCAGGGTTATTTGAGTCTTTTGCAACTCTTTTAATTCTCATACTATGTCGTTTTGGGCTTAATTTGGAGACTACAACTGATTCCTAATACACCTTACCTCCCCATTCACTCTCATTCTCTCAAAATTAAATTATTCTCCCTGAAGCTTCTCTCCCAAGGCAAGAACAAGGGTTCCAAAGCTTAAAGTCTTCTTCCCCAAAATTCATTAGGGTTTCTATCAAGGTATGTGGAAACATCATCAATGGGTCCTTCTTCATCCATTGAGTTCCAAAGAAACCTAAATTTCTCAATGTATGATTATTCCCCAATTGTAGGGTTTCACGATTTTTTATGGGTTCTTATTGAAATTCAATTTATTCTTCATATTTGATCTCATTATACGTGATTTGATCACAATTCAATATTTTAATGGTATTTCATGAACCCATATTATGCAAGTATTTATGATCATGACTAAGCTATTTCTATATGCATGTATTATTATATGAAAGTTTTTATGAATTATTGATGCCTTCAGATAAAGTATCATTCAGTTTATATAAATGTCATGATCTAAATGCTTTCAGATAAAGTGTCTCTCAGATAATGTTAAGTTATAGTGATTTTAAGGAGCTACCTAGATTATCAGATTTATTATGAGTGATTCAGTATTACCAGATTCTTACTGTTTTTATGATTATGCATATTTTTCGTTGGGAGTACACTTAGCACTCAGTTGACTTTTGGGATAAATATTTTCGTTTAGTGTCTGTGGACCTTTAGTAACAATCCTTAAACCTAGAACTACGTGCCACCGTAGGATTATCTTAGATATACATTAGCTAGTGGATCTACCTTAGCTCAGACTCATGATCCTTACCTTGGCAAGTAGAACACTCTCTTTTTAGTGTGGGAGCAGAACATTGAACTCCATGTTGTTGCTCAAATGGTTTATGTCAGTTAATGGTATCTCCCACATATGATTATGATTTTCAGAGTATTGCATGACCTTATACTATATTTTCAAAATCAGATCATTAGTTTTCATCTTATGTTTACTTGGTTAATACATTATCATGTTATTATGCCATGTTTAGGCATTTCCACATATTTAGTACATTCTGAGTACTCATAATATAAGTTCTGACGCATCTCATCAGGTGTGTGGTTAGTACAAATTCTTATCAGTCTTGCACTACTTGGTGAGTCCTCATGGTTCGGGGACATGCCATTTATGATTTCATATGTTCATTCCAGACTTCATTATCAATTTTCATATTGTTCGAGTGAGCTAGGCACTTGTCCTAGAAACTCATTTATGTAGAGACTATTTCAGACATTAGTATTTCTACTTATGAGTCATTGTATTCAGATTTCTCTTCATGCTATGTTAGTCATTTGAGACTTTATTCTGCTTTCATGATTATTTAATTTTTGTATGTTATCTTAGTGTCATGCTATTCCATGTGGTTAGCTTGGGGTCATTCATGACTCTAGGCACCATGTCACGTCTAGGGAGTAGTCTTGGGTCATGACAAATAAACAAAGAGTAGATCCGCATTTGAGTATGTGAGGTATGGTACTTTTGTGCTAGATGAATTTTGTATTTTTTCCTATGGTGACATAAATATTATTATTCAGAGCAAGACTAAGAGTGCTAAATATTCCATCTTATATCATGCATAAAATTTTACATAGATTCTCTCATATTCTTAAACAACTACCAAACATGATATTACTTATACAAAATTTAATATATGTATGATATTTCTCCTAACCAACCACCAAATAACTCGTTCGAATTAACTATTTAGTCGAGGTACTAAAGTTAGTTCCTTAAATTATAAAGTTATAATCAGAAAATGCTCTTTGAAGTTAGTTGAAAATCCTACACATTATAGATCGTGATTTTTACTTTCTTGAGCAAGAAATTTTCTACGGTAAATCACTTGTTGTTTACTTAATGTTTTTAGTTTAACTTAAGGAACCAACTTCCTAAGGATCAGTAGTTGATGCTCATTTTATTTCAATATTTTTATTTTAATTAGAGGATCCCACGTGGTTGAGAGAAGAACAAATAAATACCATCGACTTTCAAAGCTAAAATGCTATCTCAATTGATTTGATACTCTTTTCTTTGGTGAGTATTTCGATATGTTGTTGGTCTCCAATAAAACAACAATGTTTGTGACAAAGCTGAGCATCATCAGGGTTTCAATTCTCAAATATTTTAATCTCTCACGTTGTTCAGTAAGAGATGTAAAATACTTTGAATAATAAGTAAATATACTATAAATTATCGTTGAAAATAAAATAAATAAAAATGAATATTTAGGTTGAGGTGTGAATATCTCCTCTTTTAAAGAAGATTTAAATCCGTTGTGGTATAATTTACACCGATCTGGTAGTATAAATCTTGACTTGTCTCCTTCAAGATATAATAGCCTAACAACGTCGTACAAGTCAAACAACTCCAAATTAGCTAAAGAGTTTACAACTCCACCAAAAAGCACTTTCCAACAAAATAAAACCACTCTCTTTTGTATAGTGAATAAGTTAGAGATTTATAATATTTTTCTTTATCTCAGCTCTCTTTCACTAAACTAACCTTAAAATATAAACATAATATATAACTTGTCATCTTTTTCATCTATTCCAACACAAGGAAGAAAACATTCTTTATATATGTGTCCAAATTCTTCCACAAATAAACATCAAGTATGTGGATAATAATTTGAAAAGATAATAAGGAGAACGTGTCATTATGGTTGCATGAGTTACAAAGAATAATAACACCACTTTCTCCACTTTATGCCCATTAATTATCATGCATTTTAATATTAAAAAAAACTCTTAAAACACCAACCCAATAAGAATCATCATTAGTCATGATGATTAACTTGGTATGGAATGGGTGGTGAAGTAAAAAAATGACATAAAGTTGTTGGGTTATGAGTAGTTCTTATTTAAACAGATTTGTATTAGGAGTGCTTAAAGTTGGTCACTTGTACCTTTCAAATACTAACCACTACAATTGCCTCTTTTACTTGTCATTTATATATGATGCTTGAATAATCTCTTCAGAGCTAACTGTAGAAAGGAAAATGAGGAAAACCAAAATTGTAATTTATTACATTCTGTACTCTGATATGAATCTTCTCTAACACGTAGTGACATATTTAAAAAAATTGTAGCTAAATTCCCTAACTCATGGAGCTGCCAAATAAGAGACTTGATTAAATAATAGCTTTCGCCAGGCCTCTTTTGCTCCTTACAGTTTTCATACGGAGACATTTTAATTAAGGGAACCTCTAGCTAGAAGGTTTGTGTGTAACCTCCTGTGTTGTATGGATAATGGTTTGATTGTGTCGTCCTTTCTAATCCTACTTGTCCTTGCATTCCATCCTTTTGATATTGTTGCCACATTACTTGCTCATCTACTAACAGTCTCTGCTTCTTTTCCATTTCTGACATTTGAACATATGATGGTGGAGCTATTGCTAGTGATGCTGCAAAAGGATCAGTGGTTGTACTGGCTGTACTCTGAGCTCCGCCTTCTGCTGATGGAGGTGCAGGCAAGGCTAGCATTGCTGGCCGACCAGCTGATCCAAGCGCGACACTGCTAGCACTTCCAGTGGCTACAACACCTGAGCTGGCTACCACTTGAGCTACTGCGCCTTGTTGATACATTCCATCTAGCATTAATGTGTTGAAACCTCCGGGAAGGGAAGCCTTCTGGTTTGACAAATGGCTCGTGTGCTGAACAAGTGCTGTTTCCCAATCCCCTGAATTGTTGAACGCTTCCCATGGTGAAGTAGTTGTTGAAGGACCATCAGTTGCTGGACCACCATCAAAGAGTGCTACAGCCAATTGATCTCCATGTTCTTCCATAGTTAATGCATTTTCACCCAAGTTCAAAAAGTCAGCTACGTCTTGGGTTTTTGCCACCTCTTTATTTTCTTCTTCTTCATGTTTCTCTTCCTTTGTTTCTTCAGGAATTCCCTCTGGTGGTGGTAATGCCTTTATTTCATTCATTGCCTGTTCGGGTTCTGGTTCTGGCTCTTGAGTTTTTTCAACCAGCTCACTTTTAGGTTCATAACGCATTGCATTCCCATTCTGTCCCAATATGGACTTCTCCCGTATAAAATCATCGATAAGGTCAAGTTTCTTTTGTGGAATGTACTCAATATCTGGATATTCAGAAGATCGTCCAATTCCAACTGTTTTACACCAACTGTAGAATTGTTCAAGATCAACATATTGTTTGTTAATACGACAGAAGTTCTCGTGAACCTTGACAGAGTCGGGAATTGATAGTTCATGGAACTTATCAATCAAAATAGTTATTATTTCTGTTATTTGATAGTATATCTGGAAACTTTCATTCACAAGTGGATATAGAGCCACAAATACAGTTCTGTTGGCCCTTGCCAAACCTGCTCTTACAGAATGACAACCAAAAAAATAAGAATCTTTTAGTTAGGGATGAATGGTATGGAAATTAAAATATTTCACTAATAGTTTAAAAATATTAAGCAGAATGCAAACCTGCGGGTTTACAAGCTAATAATCGGTCAAGAAGTTGGATGAGATATTGCATCCTTGAGAAAATGTGCTCATTTTTCATTTCGCTCAACGGAGTGGGTTGTTTCACCACGACAGCTTCAGGACCAACATTGTCTAAATCTTCATCATAGGCATAGGCACTGCGCTTTCCACGCCGACTCTGCATCCTATACTCAAGTTGTTCATCAAGGTATAAAGAATAGGTACGAACAAGTGCAGAATAGTCCCATGAATTAGATCTGGTATCTCGAAACTCAGACATGTTAAGAAGCCTTGTTCCTTGTCTTGTGGCAAAGAAAATTTCCTGCTCATAGGAGGGATCGCCATCGGATAGCAATCTATGGATCAACATTATTGACTTGAGCGCCACAACCCAATTCTTTGTCTTGCCAAGACGTCTTGAAATGTTATCAACACAAGCACCAATATTGGCTCGAGAATAAGAAGTCAAGCTTAGAATCTCTCGAATGTGCCTCTCCTCAGGCGGGTACTCTTGGTGTCTAGTAGCCTTAACAATCGCAACTTCTAGGTCGGACAAACAATTGCTTCCTCCTACCTTAGCTAGACTTATGCTTGTTTGATCCTTCACAGCCCCAATTGCTTTTCTAAGTTTGCTTGGTGCCATGAAGTTAGTAATTGTTGAGGGTGGTAGTTATAACCTGAATGAATAAAAAAACACACACACATGAATGATATTGAACATGCATATTAAGGTATATACACATCTTTTGTATTGTCAAAATCACTTGAACCCACCCACCTTAGATGATTTGCCACACAACTAAAATTATTGTTAGAAATTACAAAAATGATAGAAATATTTATATTTGAATGATTATCTTTTCCAAATTGAACGAAACAAGAATCGAGAAGAAGGCAAAGAGTATGTACAACTCTTTCTTCTTCTCGATCTTCCGGTTAAACTTGCAATATTTCTCCCTTATGTCTTCTTCCTCTTCACTGATTTGAACAACCATCCTCCATTTTAGCACCATAATACGGATAGCTAATGGAATGTTTTTCAAAACAAAGCTGCGGTTTACATAAAAATTTTATAATCATTCAATTTTCGTTGGACATTTCCTTTTATTCTATTTGACTTATTCTTTGTAATTTCTTGCTACAACTTTTACCTAATTTTTTTTAAAGAGATTAACTTCTATCCAATGACACAAGAAAATTACATCGTCGGTTCATTTTTAGAAATACTCAACTATTTCTAAAAATAAACTGAAAGTGTAATTTTTCTTCAAAATTTAATCACACCAATGTAGTTAAATGTTTCTTACAAAACAAACTAAAATTTATTATTTAAATAAAGAAAATATTTTTTTTAGATATTAATTAATGTAAAAGGAAGTAAAGTTATAGTACTAGCCAACCAACGTAGAAAGACTTGAAATTTCCCGTATAAAATTTATAATCTTTTCATAGTATGCAATAATGTAACTCTATAAAGCAAACTGTAATTTTGTAAAGTTTTCATCTTTTATTCTTTAGAATTGTCATTTAAGAGTACACAAAAGGTGAGTTTTTTTTTAGAGATAAGGGTAAAAAACACACCTAAATTATCTATTTTTTGAGTTTCATACCTACACTATTGAGAGTGTGAAATTCATATTTAAACGATCACTTATTAGTTTGTGTTTGCTAATTAAAATTTTTACCTACCAAACACTTTTTAGACAATTAGCTAAAATGAGAACGTGGGTATACACTCGCGAATGACGTGACATAGTGACTAATCAAAATAAGACATGTGACATTGAGCTAGAATAACAATTAAAAAGAAAAATTATACCCCTCCTTCTCTTTTTCTTCTTTTTCCAGAACCCTTCCCCCATCAAAACATACACACTGTTGCCATATCCCTCAAATCTCACTCTTTTCCTCAAAACATCAATTTATATATATTTATTAACATTTTTCTTCTTCTTGTGTTGTGTTGTGAGTTCTTTAGAGTTTGAATACATCAATGATTTCAAATTCGTATTAGTCTTGTCAGAAATAATGAACACCAAAGTGAAGAGACGATCCATCACTAGTTACATGTTATTTTAATTTTTTTGTGTCTTTATGTCATGACCTCTGCTTAACATTCCATGTCAAAGAAAAGGCATCCCACTTCATCTTCTTCACATTTTTTTTTGCATTTCTTTTGTCTTTTTAGATTTATATTTAATTTGTGTTTGGGTTCGATTTGACAAAAGAGATGAAGAAGGGAGATATATGTATGGTGGCAGTGGCGATACCATTTTCCCCGACAAAAAACCTGCTGCCAGATTTGAATGTGTAATTGGTCATTTGAAAGACTAAGGTCATTTGACGATGGTAGACTTGTGGATGGTGACGACCAATTTAATGAAAAAAATTAGGTGGTGTACTGGAGAAGAAGAATGGATGAAAATCAAGAAAGAAGGAGGAGTTGTCGGTGGTGATGGCGTGGATGGTTGCAATGGTAAAATGGTGGTGGGAGCATCTGTTGAAACAAAAAAGAAGATATAAAACCTTTTTTAGGGGGCTAAAAATTATCCTTTTACGCGCCTTTGTTTATGTGTATTACACCCACTTTTCCATGCCAGCAAAAAGAGTTTAATAAGTACATTTTTTTCTTGTTGTGTAGGTGTTCAATAGGTACATGTCTTAGTTGAGGTATTCAAATAAAATATGCAAACAACTTTAAGTGGTTGTCTATGACTTAAGCCTTAAAAAATTGTCACATCACACTCCACATAAATAAAATATTTCACCTTAACAAAAATTAAATCAATTATTAGTATTAGTTAAATTTGAAGATTAAAGTATTACTATTCTCCAAAAAAATTATAAAATAAAATGTAAAATATTTTTCTTATGCCACTCCACCTCTTCCTGTCACCGTACTCCCTCATCCCAATTTTTAAGTTTTTTTTAAAAGAAAGTTCTTTTATAAAATTTTTTTAAAACACACCTTACTTCATCTCCCCTCTCCCCCAATCCCTTCAAATAATAATTTAGATATTATTTTAATTTTTTAAAAATAAAAAAGTTCTACACCACTCCACATACCCTCGGTTTCAATTTTTTTTGTTTTGTATTAAATATATATATTTTCCTTTAAAAGTATTTTTTTACTTGCCGCACGACTTTTTTTAAAATAAATTTTTTATTTCTGTTATATTTGGTATGCAAGTAGAAAAAAATATTTTTCTAAAAATATATATACACATTTAACACAAAATGAGAAAAATGTACAAAAAAAAATAACAATGGGTGGGGTAGAATTTTATTTTAATTTTTTTGAAAAAATAATATCAATTTCTTTTTTTAGAAGGAGTGGGGGAGAGGCCGAGGTCTAAATGTTTTAAAAATAAAAGGACAGAGGGATTGTGCGAGTAGGGGAGGGGAGGAGGGGGAGGAGATGATGGAGTAAGGTGAGAAAAATATTTTAAATTTTAATTTTTTTTAAAATATAATTTTTTGGTTAGTTTAATCTTCAGTTTTTAACTAATATTAATGGTTTATTTAATTTTTGTCAAGGTGGAATATTTTATTCATGTGGAATGCCATGTGACAAGGTTCTTGCAAATAAAAGAGGAAGTGGATTACACACATCACTGAGGTGTGTTTCTCATAGGGGTGGTGACAAAATCAAACCCAACCCAACCCATTTAGGTTTGAGTTGGTTATTGACCCGCATGTTAGTTAGCTCAACCCATCTCAACCCAACCCATTTCAACCCATTAAAAGTTGGGTTGATATGTAACCTAAATTGATTTTTGAAAAATCTTGTCAATTTTTTTTAAATTTTTTTTAAATTCTATATGATATATATAGTTATAATAAAGAAAATAATAATTTTATTAGATACTAAAAGCTTATAAAATAACAAATAAAGCTATTAAAACTTAGTAAAAATTGGGCGGGTTGGGTTATGACCCGTTACTAACCCGTTTTGGCCCAATCAATTTTGGCCAAAACAAATTTGGGTTAGGTTAGGTCTTGAACTGTTTATTGTCTTGACCTATTTTAACCCACCCAAATTTAACCCAACCCTCTCAATTGCCACCCATAGTCATTCCATACCAAGAATAACATCAAAACACAACATATCTAACACTACTAGATCAACTAAGGTGATTTTCTAAAAATTGATATCAGACAATTTCTATTGTCACGCCCCGAGCTATCCCCAGGACGTGGACACGGGACCTAGGATCACGAGTGACCCCAAGCTAACCCTGCTGGCATAACATAAGCATACTATGATAACTAAAATATGATAATTCTGTGCGGAAGCTTAAACATGGTGTAAACTGAAATGATGGGGAATACCCATTTTAAATCTGGATATATAATCTGAGAGTTTAACGACAATAGAAATATCAAACTCGAATCTAAAATTGATTCTAACTATGTCTGAAATAAGCCTCTAACTGACTAGAAGTGCTGGAACATGCCCCAGCTAAATCTAGCAAAACTGAAACTAAAGACTAAAATCGAAAGGAAACATGTATGTCATCCTCGGAGAATGAGGACTCACCACTGATACTGCTGAGTTGAAGATCGGGAACCGATCTATGCGTGATCTGGAAATTGAGAACCTGTACCTACATCATGAGAAGATGTAGCGCAGAATATACGTCATTACTTGAAAGGTACCGAGCATGCAAGATAGAGTAAAGCTGAACAATATAAACATAACTGAACAAAGCATATAACTGAGCAATGATATAAGAAAAGCATGATACTATACTGGAATTACTGAACATGAACTAACTGAATGCAATGACCAAGTTTATAACATGCTGAGATGAAAATCTGACTGTAACTGATAACATGGTCAATACAATAGAATTTGACTGTGAGGGAGCTACTAATAATCGTCATAAAACCACATGAGCTAAATGTGGAGTCCGATGTATACACCCCATCGAGAGGACCCAATATACCCTGCCAGAGTTATAGAGGCATGACTAGCGTGATCACTAAAATGATGCCCACAAAGGGGACTTACATCCTACAGGGCACGTAGTTCTGGGACTATTCAGGTACGCTGAACCCTAGTCTAACTCGGTATTAAGTCAACTCCAAACTGATTATGTAAATAATACATTATGACTGAATTTCTGTAATACTGGATAGCTCAAAATACTGACATGCAAAATCTGGGAATGCAACATTAATGTACTGATAATGAAACATTCGCAACTGGGGCATGTATATTTGAATGTAACTGACCTAGCATGTGTAATTCATGAACTAAACGAATCTACACAACTAGGGTTCTAAATTTCATGCAAGAACTGAAGCAGCAACATATTAATCTGATTTGGATCATTCTAGCAGCTAAAACCCAACAATTTCTAGCATTCAAGAAACCCTAGGTCTAGATAATATCAAGGGAATCAAGATTCTGACTGAATTCTAGGGACCTAATGGGCGAAAGGAATCCACTAGTGAAATCCCACATACCTGGTGACGAATTCCATGGAGAAATCTTTCGATTTTGGGGCTGGAATGGACGAAATCTTATTGCGTTCTTGGACTAGGGCTGGTCGACTCTTTCTCCTCTTTACGTTCTAAGTTTGCTAAATTTTGGAGAATGAATTGACTAGGGCAAGTTCTAATTAAGTTACTAGGCTTAAATTGACCAAAACTACGTAGTTTAGGGTCTAACACATAGGGAAAAGACCAAACGACCCCTGACTTAAAAGCTGTCGGGGCCACCGACGGAACTGACCAACGGTCCATGGACTGACCCACGGTCCGTGCTGGTCAACCGTCGATGGGGTCTGGGGCTCGGACCTGAAGGCCACGATCCACGGACCTGGACCACGGCCCGTGGTCTGACCTACGGTCTATAGGTCCTGGCCGTGGGTCATACCTTAGTTGAATTTTCTGGAGTTCTGGGACTAGAAATCTGGGGTCCGACCTACGGCTCTGGACCACGGACCGTGGTCTGACCTACGGTCCGTAGGTCCTGGCGTGGGTCTACCCTTAGCAAAATTTCCTGGACTTTCTGGGGAGGAGCTACAGGTGGCCATCCACGGACCCCACCTACGGTCCGTGGGTCGCCCTACGGTCCGTAGGTGGCACCTGCAACTTCTGGAATTTTGCATTTCTGGTAGTTCTAGCATACGGGGTGTTACATTATCTCCCCCTTGGAAACATTCGTCCTCGAATGAAGACTAAACTAGCTAAAGATGAAGGGAAAGAGCTGCAAACCCTACCACAAATTTCTAGAAACTTATTTCTGACTGAACTGAGTTCCAAAAACATGCAAATACGCTGAAAATGCAAGTACAAACTGAAGGAACATGATACTAAGACTGAATCTGTGCATAAATGACTGAAAAACTGGAGAGGAACTATTACCTCAAGATGGAATGGAATCGGAAGGAAAGAGGTGAGGATACTTGGCCTTCATAGCTGCTTCTGCTTCCCAAGTAGCTCCCTCTACAGACTGACTCCTCCATAAAACCTTAACTGAACCGACTTCTTTGTTTCTCAACCTTCTAACCTGACGATCAAGAATCTCAACTGGCACATCCTCATAAGTGAGACTATCTTTCACAGCCACACTCTCTAAAGGTACTATGGATGCTGGATCACCCACATACTTCTTCAACAACGAAACGTGAAAGACCGGATGCACTACTGCTAGTTCTGTTGGCAACTCTAACTCGTAAGCCACTTTACCAACCCTTTCCAAGATCTTGTAAGGGCCTACATATCTGGGACTGAGCTTCCCTTTCCTGCCAAATCTCAGCACCCCTTTTATAGGTGACACTTTCAGGAAGACCCAATCATCAACTTGGAACTCTAATTCCCTTCTCCTTACATCTGCATAGGACTTCTGGCAACTCTAGGCTCTCTTAAGTCTATCTCTAATAAGTTGCACTTTCTCCATAGCATCATGAACTGAATCTGGCTCTAAGGTCTGAATGGTACACTCTGCCTGACCATCCGTCTGCGGATGAAACACTGTGCTAAGATTAACCTGAGTACCGAGACCTTTCTGAAATGACTTCTAGAAATGAGAGGTAAACTGAGGACCTCTATCTGAGATGATAGACAAAGGAACCCCATGCAACCTGACTATCTCATTAATGTAAAGCTTGGCGTAGTCCTCCGCCGAGTCTGTAGTCTTAACAGCCAAAAAGCGTGCAGACTTAGTAACTCTGTCTACTATCACCCAAATCGAGTCATGCTGTCTGCGAGTACGAGGTAAACCTGTAATGAAGTCCATGTTGATCACTTTCCACTTCCAAGTAGGAATGTTGATCTATTGAGTCATACCTCCTGGTTTCTGATGTTCTACCTTCACTTGCTGATAATTGGGGCACTTAGCCACAAAATCTGCTATATTCCTCTTCATGCCATTCCACCAAAAGACTTCCCGCAAATCACGGTACATCTTAGTGGCACCTGGATGAATAGAATACCTGGAATTATGGGCTTCTGCAAGAATCTACTGTCTCAACTCACCCACCTTAGGAACACATAATCGACCCTGATAGCGAA